>LQNS02276866.1:28237729-28255672 GCA_001587735.2 Parhyale hawaiensis
TTTTGAAATCTGAATTTTCTCCTATCTTATTAGTTCTATTTTTCCCCTATCTAATACTGAAGAAAAATATTCCAAGGTACCCCACTTTTTTTTACATTTTGAAATCTGAATTTTCTCCTATGTTTTTCCCATAGAGCGTGACAGGAAAGATATAAATATATAAATAAATAAATAAATGAATAAATATAAACACGACGTGAATTATTATATAGTAGAAGATTCTCGAGTATCTTGGATAGAAGGCTAAAAGCTCCGTATTTATTAGAAGCAATATCAATTGTTTGCAAAAAATATTGCTAATCGTTAGTAACAATGAATGCAGTTCTTGCTCTTCCAGCTTCTCTTGCCGTTCAGGTGGAGTCTGATAGTCATTACTTTTTCTTTACGTCGAAACTATATTTTCTTTTGGTTTACGATGCACACATTTTGTAGAAAATTAGCAAAGCGAAGAGGAACCAATTTTTCCGGGTGCAGTAGACGTAGTAATTATTTATTCCAACTTCTTGGACGCGAAAATTTTGTTACGCTGAAGCTATCTCACTGTGTAGACTGGATACGCAGCGGAAATGAAATTCGGTGATGTTTCAGTGTTTACTTATATTGTTTTTTGCATGTCATCTAAGAAAGGGAAGGAGTGTGCTGAAGACGAGCTGAAGTGTACTGCTCAGTAGAAAGCACGCATCTCCTACGATAATTTGAGTTGGCCGTCGTAACGTTTTCCTCTATTTGTATTTTAGTTAGGAAAGTACAATCAATGAAGAAGTGTCACCACAAACTCCTTGTGATATGGAAGAAGCAAGCAAAGAAAAGAAAATTCCGCACCGGCCTATATTAAGCAAATACATATATGTATTCTTGCGTGAATTTTTTCACGCACGGGTCCACGAGTCTATATATCAATACGCTTGTATCTACGTGTGTCAGTGTGTCAAGCTCTTCGCAAATAGATAGGCGTAAGTTAGAGAGACTTGAATTCATTTCACCCCTATCATATCTACGCTTTCATTTTTCTTTACAAAAATTTTACTCGCTTTGCTGGTAGCGGATGGCATTCCTCATAGGGTCTCAGGCGTAGCCAAGAGACGCCCTGGGTAAAGAAAACGAGTAGTGTTAGGTATCTCTGCTCTAAATTTACTTTTCGAAGAGATTATGCTGCTGGGAAAACATCAGCCAGTACAGTGCGATGTCTAAGGAAATACAATGACATCCTCAGAACAAAAGAACACTCTCCCACGAATGAAACAATCGACCCAATCTATTTTCGTTTATTGTATACTGCTTTGTATTGCATTAAACAAAGCAGGAAAATGATGGGTTTATCAATATTCACGGGTCCCGAAATAGTAAGAAAAATCGGATACGCTGACAAAAAAATTGAAACGTGTAACCTTATGGAGGGCTATATTATCTGTAAACTGTGGGAAACAGAGCTTTAAAAAAATGTGTGAAAATAAAAGGAGAACAACGCAAGAAGAACTGTCGTATTTCTATGTTTTTATCAAGACACAAGTGCGAATTATCTGCTGAGAGAACAAATGAGTGATACATTTTATAAAGTGAGAGCATTAACAAATCATCGAATTCTCACTGGTCACCCACGCTTCTCGTTAGAGACGGACTGCGTAACGATAGAATGGGTTAAGCGGCGAATGTTAGTTCAGACGGTGTGGATTAAGTTAGAGGCGCTACCTCAAATTAAATATGGTGAGTGAAAAACATTCCATAACCGTGGGTGTCACGCTCTTCTCTAACAGATTTTAGAAAATTAGAGTGTCCCACAGTACTCTTGGATACCACCCGGGAAAGGATCAGAGGAAGAAGGAGTCAAGTTCATATTTCAGCTACTAGGGTAGAAGCTTCACGGCCAGACTATGCCATTTTCAACCTTGGTAAGCGTGATACTGGTACAAGGGTATCATAATTAAAGAACAATTCTTTTGTTTGCAGGTAGAATTACCACAGGTTCAGCCAGTATAGCTAGGGGAAAATTCGGATGATACGGGACTGAGGTATCACTGAAGAACATTGTTTTTGTTGTGTGGAATTTCTAAGGGGTTCCAGCTGCACCCACAGCAGCGTAATCAGAAGGGTAGAAAGTAACGTTCCCATGTTTCGTTAGACTGAATTTGTCTGGATTAAGTGACTGGCGTTATTTATGAGGTAGGTTAGGTTAGAGGAGCTGTGTTAGGTTACGTACATTATAATAGCGTACAGCTTAGATTACTACATCTTATAAAATGTGAGCATTAACTAATCGGTGAATTCTCACCGGCCAGGCTAGCAATTAGACGACTTAATTAGACTTGGATAGACAGACATTGTTGAGTTGGAATGAGTTTGTCAGTGATAAGCGACGGACGTTTACTCACACAGGGTGGGTTACGTTATAAGAGCTGCATTAGGTTAAACTGAGGTAAATTGCAATTGGTTCATTTTGAAAGTATTGTCTTTATTCAACCGTGGAATTCCACTGGTCCCGCTGGTTCTTTATAAAACTGTAATTGTTACAAATACAGTGACAGATATAATCTGCATACTGTAAAATATTAAGTAATAATTTTGATTTCGCAGAGAAAACCACCTGCATATATAAAGTACCATAATTGGCTCACTATTTGAATAAATTACGCATTCACCTACTGGAAACGGAACATTGGGGATATTAGCGTTGACAAAAGGAAGCCCTTTGCTTTTCTAGATATATGAACGAATAGACGATTTCTGAGGAAATTGGCATAACAGTGTAAAGATACTTGAAGAATTCTGTGAACTTGCAAATAACTTAACGAAGACCGGAAGCTAGATTTAAGATGTATACGCCTACATTTGGTATAAATCTGAATAATATTAAAAAAGCTAAACTACAAATGCTTAGTGTGAGTTTGAATGCATTGATACCTCTTATGTCCAGTTCCACCATTCTAAAGGCGTGTGCAAACGAAAGCATTTTTTATTAATCTAACGGGAAAAAAGTTGCCTGAACTTATGTAAGCTTGTAGCGACATTTCAGTGCACACACAGCGAGCAGATGTATGGGGAAGGTGTCTGCTATTGCATTATTTACCTCCGCCAAGGAGGCTATGTTTTCGTCGTGTGTGTCTCTTTGTTTGTATGTCACCAAGATAACTCAAAAAGTTATGCACCGATTTAGACGAAATTTACAGGGATTGATAGGTATGTTAGGAGAAACAGATGATTAACTTTTGGTGAAGATATGTCCATTCGTTTGTTAGTTTGTTCGTCTGCCTAATTTTTCTCAAAGCCATAACTCAAAAAATTACGAATGGATATTTATGAAATTAACATGATTTGTTAGGTATATAACATAGAGCACATGACCAAATTTTGGTAATGATCCGTTGGTTCATTCGTTCGTTTGTCACTGTTTTTAATTTTATACTTGTTAGCAAAACAACTCAAAAAATGATGAATGGATCTTTATGAAATTTATAGATTATTATAAATGTTAAAAGACATGAATGATTAAATTTTGGTGCATGTTTGTAATAACGTTTGTTAGTTGTATAAATAACTCAAAAAGTTATGAACGGATCTTCAAGAAAATTGCACAAGCTGTTATGGCTATCAAAAGGCACAAATGATTAGATTTTGTAGTTTATACAAGGAAAATTATGGTTTCAGAGCCAATTTGAATTTTTTGCTACCGTTGCCTCGCTTGGCGGAGGTATGCGCTCTCAGAGTGCTCTAGTTTAGTGTAAAATTGCAGTAGAGCTCCTCATTACTATTATTATTATTAAAACTTCAAGCTAGAGCTCCAGCAGACAGGTAATACAACCCAAATGAAGCATTTTGCCACACCGGGAAGCCCAAAACGGTGCTAAAGGAAATCCAGCAAAAAGTCATTAACAGCTGAGTTAAACGCCTGCAATCCAATACGACCGAAAGCCGACGCCGGCAGTATATTCCAAACCTTTATCGACTAGGGCATGGAGCACCGACCAACTGGTTAGTTCGACATCCAGCATCCTCCAGCGTGAAAGAGTGCGCGCCGACCGCAGCACGCGTTTCTCTCCTAAAGACCTTGAGGGCAGGAACAGAAGAATACAACCAATGTCTCTCATTGTTGTACACTTTCTAAAACATACAGAGTTCGGTAACCCTTCTCCAGTCGGACAGGTTCCCCAGATCATAATCCTCGCACAGCCTGCTGGCTGAACTAACAAGTCGGTCCAACAGACGCAAGTGAGTGTCAGCAGCTGAAGCCCAGACCGGTGAGCAATATTCCAATACAGGCAGCGAAAAACATCTGCGGACAACCGCGCTGTCACCAAACACAGAATTCACCTCACGTAGGAGCCCAATACATAATGAGATTCAGCGCTTTCTATTACCTAAACATACGCGTGTTGCACCTTTTCATTATCCACTGCTCGGTGCACACCAACTTACAAACACACGCGTTCTAAACCTTTACCTGGTCAAGGGAGAGGATGGCGCAGCCTGTAGAGCGCCCAACAAACTTGTTGATTTCTCCGACAAGATGCAAAGCTCCCTGCCTGACTTCAGCCTCACTAACATCTGCCGGAACTGTGGTTTGACACACGCAGTGGTGAGGCGGAATGTGAATAGCGGAACATGTTCTATCGGTGGAAATTTCAGTGAACAAACTCTGTCCATATCCATCGGGGGTTTTCGGATTCCCAGAGACTTCAAAAGATCCGTGAACGATGTCGATCGAAGTAGAATACAAGTCGTAGTTGTTTGTTAGCCGGTGCTGATTTGTCTGCAGATTGCGCCAAGTCGTCGGATATTTTGAGCGGAAAAACTGAGGAAATATGAGCTTTACGAATGGGAGCCGTTCTTCGAGAGCACCAAGATACGAAGCTCTAATGTCACCAAATCTCAATCCGTGATCGCTGTAGAAAAGCATGATTGTGTTTCTGCGGTGACGGGAGTTGAGGTACCATTGGAAAAATTCATGAAGCGGATCATCTAACGTCGCCGCTTTTTCATTGCAGTCATGAGTAAGACTTGTAGTGTAAAAATATCCAAATACTGGAGTGAGATCGGCCAGTTCGTTTAAAGCTTGAGTGATTAGACCGGTCACCACTTCTGCACTGAGCTGAAGGCCTTGGCAAGGTTTCATGTACCAAGGTTTTCCCTTGGGATGACCTATCAATCTTTCAGAAAGTCTCAACGCTGGCCGGAAGTAAAAATCTGTAGGTTCTTTGACAAATCCTACTCTTGCATAGCTGTACAAACCAATAGAAGGAGCGTCTTCAGCGAACACGGTGCTGTATCCCTTAGCAGAGAAGTTCTTCCAAATGAATGGGCAATTGTCAAAACAATCGTATTGGTGCTGGAGACACATAAGTTTATTGTGTACCACGTCCTCTGCTTTGGCTCCCATTATAATCGGCGATATATTTGGGTCTGAGTTATCAGCAACCTTATTGTAACCTGCGAAATCCACCACACCGAGATCACCATCTAGCAAGTCAGAGGTGCGTGGGAGGTACCTTTTCAGATTCTGGCGGGAGGTCGAATCAATTCCGAAGATCAGAACATTCAGAGCTTGTTCGTCGCCCATATCACGACGTTCCTGTAAGAAGATCGAAAATATATAGCAAGGTTTGACGACGAAAACGGTTGCGAAGCGCAAACGCAAGTCCCATCCGATCCACAATCCCCAGATAAGAATCTGTTATATATGCGAGTAGGTTATACTCTTCACTCGGGCTTATTTTGTGATATGGCATGAGATTAAAATTATGCCCCGAGTGTGCATAGGTAAAGAACTATGACAGCAAAAGTGATAAAGACAGTATTCAGTGATCGTTTGTTTT
Organism: Parhyale hawaiensis; assembly: GCA_001587735.2. Classification (NCBI taxonomy): domain Eukaryota; kingdom Metazoa; phylum Arthropoda; class Malacostraca; order Amphipoda; family Hyalidae; genus Parhyale; species Parhyale hawaiensis. The sequence goes on from LQNS02276866.1 coordinate 28,243,537, forward strand.
GCAGAAATACGGCGTAGCTGTGTCCGAAAATTTTACAGTTCTTGGCGGAGAAAAAGGGTGCTTGAGTAAATTACGGATATCGTTCGCCCATCCAACTTACCCTCGCCACAGTGTTCAGTATTTGGCTAGAAATATATAGATGCTATGCTCGAATTTAGTAGCCCCATAGCCAGGGTAATTTAGCAGCCCCGCCTAATCGATAGTTGGGTATATGTGAAATACAAAATCTAGCCCCGTAACAGCCCTAGTTTGCGGTTTCAAGCCAAAAGACTTGTCAAACCTGAACCCATTCTTTCACGGTGTGCAAGACTCCACAGCTCAAGTAAACCTACAGTACGAGTGTTTGCTTATCGTCTAGAACCGTAGAAATTTAAATGAATACAATTTATCCACGCAAGTCCTGCTGTGATATCCCCCCTGCCAATTACTCCATATAATTACACTGCGTTTGTGATACCACCCAATGAAAAGCATGGGCGCCGCCGTTGATACGCTATGGGGCAGAAAAAAGCTGCCAGTTTGCCGCGCATCTTTTGCAGTAACTTATGAGATGCGTTAGATATAAAGGAAAACCTTCTCCATCACAAAGAAACAACGTGCAAGGAGGCCGTTGGTATACAGTACCGTCCAAAAACTAAGGGACAAATTTTCAGAAAGGCATAACTTTTTTTTTACCATGTCAGGTGCTTCTTCTTTTGCACAATATTAGCCAGTAAGATGTTGATGGTTGTATTAAAGTTTGAGACATGTATGAAGGATAATAAAAAAGTTAAGAACGAAAAGCTTTTCTCTTTAAATTTATAACATCCAAAACTAAGGGACAAAGAATAAAATTCTATTTAATTTCTTATTCAGTCCGTATGTCTGTATTTGCATCGAAGACAAAGTTTGACAAGATGGCACCACGTCAGAAAGTTGATTATATCCTGCGACAAGATATCAAGTTGCATAGGAATGATTTCACTTTTGGAGAAATTTCTGAGAAGGTAAACCGTTCGAAAAGTATTGTGGGCAGAATAGTGAAGTCATACGATGAAACCGGCTGCATTGGTGCCCCTAAAAAAGCCGGCAGGCCCCGTAAAACGTCAGTTAGAGAAGACAGAGTCAACTAGCTTACCTCATTGAAGGATCGTTTTAAGTCCTCAGCTGCGATAAGTAGGGAAATGAATGACGTCTCACGTCAGACCGTTTCTCGGCGCTTTCAAGAAATAGGGTTATTTGCAAGACACCCACAGAAGAAACCGCTTGTGAGTGCCAAGAACAAGAAAAAGAGATTAGAGTTTGCAAACAAGCATGTTAACTGGTCCGATGAAAATTGAGGTAGTGTATTTCAGTAATGAAAGCAAGTTCAGTTTATTTGGTAATGACGGTAAAAAGTTTGTTAGAAGACGTGAAGGTGAGAAATTAAGCGTAAAGTGTACTAAGAAGACTGTGAACTTTGGCGGCGAAAGCGTGATGGTTTTCGGTATGTTCTCTAGTCAAGGGACGTCGCCTTTCGTTCGTTTGGAAACTGATGTGAATGTTCTGTAGTATGAAAATCTGTTGGAAGATATTGTCGTGCCTAATATGGTAAACTCAGGTGTCCCCAGCCCTACTATCTTCATGCAAGACAATGCCCCCTGCCACAAGGCAAAGACAGTCATGAGTTACCTTGAGCAGCAAGATCTCGAAGTTATGGATTGGCCACCTCAAAGTCCTGCCCTAAATTCAATCGAGAATCTTTGGAAAACACTAGGGGTGAAAGTTATTTCAAGAAACCCTATCAATACGGAAGATCTTTGGATGAAACTTCAAAAGGAATGAGCGAAAAATCCCTGCTGAAGATTGCCAGAGTCTCATTCGGTCATGTAGTCGACGATGTGCAGCTGTACTCGAAAGCAAGGAGCTATTTACAAATATTGATTGTTCACCAACACTTGGCTAAATATTTCCAGCAACATATTAAGTTTAATGCTTTTTTTTTCTAGTTTGTCCCTTAGCTTTGGACATTATAAATTTAAAGAGAAAAGCTTTTCGTTCATAACTTTTTATTATCCTTCATACATGTCTCAAATTTTAACACAATAATCAACATCTTACTGGCTATTATTGTGCAAAAGAAGGAGTACCTGGCACGGTTAGAAAAAAAAAGTTATGCCGTTTTAAAAAGTTGTCCCTTAGTGTTGGACAGTACTGAAGGTTAGTTTAGGTAGTAATGTTAAGTAAGGTTGCAGTAGGTTAACTCTGTTGGTATCAGGTTCTGTTACAAGGTTTCTTTACTACAAGGTTTCTTTATTCTGCTTTGTTGGTAGGGAAAAACACATTTATAACGAGATATCATAGCCTGAATTAACATTGCAAAGGAGAGGAGAAAAATTACCAGGAGTGTTAATTCGCAGACAAATACTCTATCAAACTGTTGGAAGCAGTAGCCTGAGTAACGAATTTAGTACAATGACTAAAAGTCCGTATTTTATTTATATATTTATTTATTTTGTCACTATCGAGCAGTTTATAACAAGTTTCAGACTAGTTTTCCCATGTTATATATTCACTATTGAAGGAAAGTACATAACTCTTCTGTGTTTCCTAAAACTTCTCTTGAAGTGGTTGTGATTCCAATTTCAGCGTTAAAAGCATCAAATGAATGTGTTACCAACTGAAAACGTGAGTATGAAAATTGCATTTACAAGCTACAACATCGTGCAGTAAACATCTAAAAGCGCGCACCTTTTTATCACGTAGCCAAGAACCGTGCAATATACAGTATATTTAATTTAGCGAAATCTAGATGAGCGAAGGAAGAGCGACATATTTTGATAAATATACTTCAGTTTGCCTCCTCTGTTTTTACTCTTCTATAGCGAACAATAGAAAATTGACACGTTTTTCGTTGGAGTAACGGAGATAATAAGTATCGTGTGTACTTCTGCATGCAAAGTTTTTGTGTGTAATGATAGTGATTACATTACTGATTACTGGAATTGCATATCTAATGATAGGTAATCTCTTATCAATAATGTAGTCAAATTATGACGAACGGTGTGTTCTGTAACTTCAGCGTTTAGAATATTAAGACAATAAGTGATGGAAGAGCGTGGAATTTGTAATGAAAAAAAAGGAATTGTGATCGGTTTCATTAGGAATTAACTTTATCTTTCGATAAGTTTGTCTACAGCCTTTAATTTGTTTCGTTGTAAGTAGCCTTCATAAAATTCTTTTATTTACTAAAGCTTGTAAATAATTTATTTATTGCTTCCGTAAAGGAGACCATGTTTTTCTCCCTATAACAGTACAGTGATTCAGAGAGTTTAATGCTTTAAAAAAAAGCAGATTGAGTTTTCTCCACCACTGAAAACAGTGTAAGCTGCTTCTACAAACTGGCGTACAGCGTCAGCTGTACAGTGATGGGCACCGTTACATGATATCGGAGGTCGTTACCGTTACTCGTTACTTCAGCAAAATTACCGGGCGTTACCGTTACCTGTTACTGCCACAAAATTGCACGGGGCGTTACCGTTACTCGTTACTGTAACGACCGTTACTTCGTTATTCGTTACATCTGAGTTTTTATTGTATAACAAACCTGAACATAGTACAAAATTTGCTACTGTTATATACTATTCAAAGAAGGCCCAACTTGAATTTTTTTGCCCCAGAGTTCGTAATAATATCTTTATTATAATGAAAGTGACGTTCTAGCATTTTGGTTACTGATCTCTATTTTTCATGTAAGAGAAATATCCGTAAAAGATTCAATATCTGTTGTGTGCAGAATGAACGCTTACCAACATACGAGAGCTACAGTATTAGCGCGTCATGGCTTGTATTATACATATAGCACTTTAGTCAGCACTGTTTGTTTCTGGCGAAGCAGAATTCTATAGGCGTAAATTAGAAAAAAAAACTGCGTTGAATCTCATTTTCATGTAACCGACGGCTATCTATGAGCAGTTGAACTTTGCGTTCCAATAGTAGTAATTTTCAAGCTGCTATAACTGATATGCAAAATTTTTTTAAATGTGTTGTCTGAATGGTTAACTCAAAATAGATTAACAGCGCATGAGAATAAAACCAAATAATTGTTTTTTCTTCCCCGGTGCTCACCAACAGTTGCCACCTATCTTCTTTAACAATAACCTACTAGAGTGGGTGCTCCAAATAAGATATCTTGGACTGTTCCTGGATGAAAAGCTGTGTTTTAAGTCCCATATTGAAGACATCGGGCCCAAGCTTAGCAGGGTTTTCGGCATAATCTATGCAATATCCAATTATGTGGATCGTGAATCGTTAAAAATAGTTTACTACTCATTGGCTCATTCAGTTCTGGTCCAGAATATCATCGTTTGGGGCGGAGCCCCACGTTGTCACACTCACAAACTTGAAGTAATATTGAATAATATACTTAGGCGAGTACTACGTGTAAGACGTAACGAAAACAATGTGCCTCTAATGAGATGCAGTGAAATGTACTTGTCTTAACAAATGTTGCAATTATAGGATGTTTACAACTATTCCTTACTTAATTTTTTTCGAAATGTGTTCTGTAATCATCCTGTAGTATTTCTAAAGTATTTCAGTCTCCTTATTCCCAAACAAAATTACGAACTGAGACGTTCTGTTCTTAATCTCCCAACTGTGCGTGTTGACGTTGAGAAACGCGCTGCAGTATTTCAAATTGCAGCTCTTAATTCTCAATAAACTTCCTGAGTATTTATTAAATCCCTTTTCTGATAATGTCTTAAAAATCGTTTTAAAGATACGTCATGCAATTTTATTAGCTTTTGTTTTTGTTTTATGTTGCCCAAAAAGTTTGTTAAACTTTCAGTAGCTGCGCAGATGCATTATTCAACAGTGTATTACTACTTTACCATATACTTATAAAATATAAAATGTGTCTGTGTGTAATAAACCTATCAAACATATGAAAAATTTTATTGTGAAGAAAATATTTTTGAATTAGGCGAATGAAGCTGGCAGAAGCTGCATCCAAGACTGTGATGACAAGAAGTTCTCTAACTATTGTTCACACGTCGTGTATCTTTTCTTTAATGATGCTATATTACGATATTTGGGTATTTGTCCGAGAAACTGCGGCAAAAGATCTCATGAATGTATTTATCTTGCACTTTACAGTGCAATGCAATGCATATGTATCAACCGGCGTGATTTTGGTAATAACTTAGCAGAAGGTGAATCCCACCAACTCTCCTCTGCAAATGAAGTCCTTCTGTTTTAGTAGTAAAATATCACTGAAAACAGATTCAAGTCTGGATGCAGTAAGTAGTACAGAAGTGGTACAAGAAACCTAGAGAAGAATTGAGTATCATTTTGCTCTTTTTCTATAGCATAGTAATAAGAAAAGTTATTCAAATCAAGCAATACAATTCAAACAGCGCTTATCCTGTGAGAAATAAACATACATAAACGTATTTGTCCTTGGATCGTTATGAGAATGCGTCAAAGAAAAATCTCTTAGTGCTATCTTCGATCTAACGCAAAACGTTCAGCTCTCAGCAGCCTAGTCGAAAGTGTGACTAGAGAGTGCTTTAAAATCTATTTTCTTACTTGAGAGGACTATGCATCGGTCGTAGCTTACACTAATCTTAATTTTCCACTCAAAATCCCAAGTGCACCCGATAGCAATTTGATAAATTTTTTATGAAATTTTTTCCTGTCAAATATACGAATTCAAACAAAAAGTAAACTGTCGGTGGTGATACATGAAATGTGTTAATCAGCAAAAAATGCAATTTCGTGTAAGTATTGAGGTCAATGGTGGTAGACTGTAATAGAATTTAGGGCACAAAAACGTTAGACTTTCTAAAATTCTTTTTCCAATTTACCCATTTCCAGTACTCATATATAGGTGCTTCTCTCCATTAGACGCACTTTTTGCGCCGCCTAGACGAGTTATTTTATTATTACACCCGCCAAGGAAGTAAAGTTTTTGTCAGGTTTATCTGTCTGTCTCATTGTCTGTTATTCTATTATTCCTGTCTGTCACAATTGCGTACCTAGTAATTCGAGAGCATCGTTTTCATTTCCACGGATAAACTCAATGTATAAAAAGAATCCATGTTCTCGGTGACATTTAAAGGTAAATTTATGATATGAGTGTTTTTGTATCGAAACGGTATGTCACGTAAAAAATTATCAGAGACAGAGCATCTTTCATTATAGAATTTAAGTACCCTAGGAGTAAACGAGGACAAGGCAGCATCAAAAACTCTATGCAGCCACTTTGTACTGCCTGATTCACTAGTTTTGCTCTACAATTATCAGAAGAGCTTGAGTTACCATTCAGCTTACGAGATTGTTGGTATATCCGACTGACTCTTGAAAGCAAAAATCTGACGTCACTAAAGAGCAACTTTGGTTTATGTGCAAATATGTGATCTTGGCATTTATTAACTGAACTTTTCTAATGCAATACTCAGCAGTTTCTAGATTGGCATGTGCGATCAGTTGAAGAAACAAGTAAGGAGAGCACAACCTACCATTAAATTTCATACAGTGACATAAGGCACAGCTGATCTAAATATCTCTGACAAATTGTTTTGCGAACAAAACTCGTTCTTTTTATCTGCAAATCCAAATTCCTAAGAACAGTAATGACTTATCCAATACCAAACATTCAATTGCTCCTCTCGGAGAATAATATTTAGTTATTTTGCTAGGGGAGAGAATTCGGCTAAATTTGCTACGGAAAATAATTCTCAGTGAAACATGAGAAATAACATTGAAGCTTCGTTAACAAATACAACTAACTGAGTTAGTCTAGAAATAAATAAAAATCGAGAGTCATGTCGGGGAGGTGGTGTTGTCATATGGGCTGGTATCGTAGGGGATGGACTTGTAGATCCGGTTAGAGTAACTCATGGCGTAAAAATAGCATCTAGATCATATTAGGACATGTTAAAGGACGCTTTGATCCCATGGCTGGATGACATACCCCTTTCGTCACTTCGAAACTTGATTTTCATGCATGACAGTGTTCATTCTCACTCCAAACGTACTACCACAGCATTTCTGGACCCTTTCGGGTTCCATGGAGAAAAGTTGATGGTATGGTCGCTATGCTCAGCTGATCTATACCCAAACGAAAACTTCTGGATCCTCCCGAAAAGGGAAATTTACGCAAATGGAAGGCAGTAGTACTCAAAATCTGTCTTGTGGGATGTTTTTACTCCAGCAGCAAGGGCAGTTCCAACTTCTGCAATAAAGAAACTAACTGTCTGCAGGGATTCAATGATTATTAAAGTTATTAAACGTCATTGGGGTCATGAAAGCAAATGAGACTTTTTTCATTCATTGTAAATTTTTGAGTAATGATTTTTTGTTTAATACATATTTGCCTCCGGCGAGGAGGTTATGTTTTTGTCGTGTTTGTCTGTCTGTCTCTTTGTCTGTTATTCTATTTGTCTGTCACCAAGATTACTCAAAAAAGTTATGTACGGATCTTTACGATATTTACAGGGATTGTTAGGCATGTTAACTGTAATAGATGATTAACTTTTGGTAAAAATCTGTTCGTCTGTCTGTTTGTTTGTCTGTCTCCATACTTTTTCTTAAGGCCATAACTGGAAAATTTAATGACAAATTTTTATGAAATTTACAGGAATTGTTCGGTACATTACGAAGAGTAAATGACCTCATTTTTTAGATGATCTACTGGTCTGTTCGTTTGTTCGTCGCTATATTTGATTCTATGCTTTTTAGTAAAATAACTCAAAAGTTATGGATGGATCTTAATGAAATTTGCAGGAATTGTTAGTTAAGTTAAAAGACTTTGATGATTAAATTTTGGTGATGATCGGTTCATCTCTTTGTGTGTTTGACTTATGTTTGTCATAATGTTTATTAGTAGCATAACGCAAACAGTTATGAACGGATCTTCATGAAAATTACAGGAATTGTTAACGCTATCAAAAGGAGCAAATAAGTAGATTTTAGTGTTGATACAAAGAAAATCATGATTTCAGAATAAATTTGCATTTTTCGTTACCTTGCTGGCGGAAAGCATGCGCTCTCAGAGTACTCTCTAGTTTTATTATTTATGCAGTTTATTTTGGCTCCTTTGGTGATATGAAACTGTGAACATTTAGTTATTAGTCGAAAATCTACTGCCGCCTCTTTGTGAAATTAGTAAAACTGACAAAAAAGACACACGTAATTTTTTAGAACTAGCCCTCTTAGTCGTTTGAAAGTTCACAGACACTATAAGCATCATAAGGTTAACTTTAAGAGAAATTTTCACTGAAATTTATACCCACAAAATCGAGATGTGGTCAATTCTGCGATAAAGCTATTATTTCCGTTCTAAGTGCATGCTAGATTACCGCTTTTTGCCGTTATCTGCAAACTGGTACATTCTTTTCCTGCCGGTTTCTAACACAACATGACAGGATAGCCACAGCCTCCAACCTGACCTTGTTTTCTTCTGTTTTGTTAGAGCAATGCAGAACCCGGACAGATTAAGAAACAGTTGAGCACACAAATAACTATATATTCGTCTTTGTTATACTGTTCTATGCTATATACTGGGATGCCCAGCCGTCAAAACGAGCAGCTAACGCGGGTTGGAGTCGCCTTTCCATTTGGTTTTTAGAAATAGGGCAAAAAGAGGAACTTCAATAGAAATAACCAAATCACAATTACATTTACTGTTATCCTAAGTACAACAGAGATTGGCATAGCAAGCCCAGTTTAGGGACGAAAACCGGAAGTTCGTTTCCGAATTCTGCTCTGCTTGGCCAGCATCATCTCTAGTAAAGATTATTTATCCACTATCTAATTACACACAGATGTTACACGCAGCTGTTACACACAGCTGTTGGTTGCGGGCTCGCTTACTTGGTCATCTAGTCTGCCCTTCCGTCGTCTCGCATATCAGGGAATAAATAGGAGAAATTTCAGCTGCTGATCGCTAAAGAGACTAGGTAGAGGAAAATTGAGCATCAAACAACAGTATCCCTAACAAAATTTGGGGTCGCTGCAGCGCCTCGTAGAAGCTAAATTACGGTCGAGTACTATAGTCCTATACAACAACACGCAGTTTATTTCACTTGCTCTCTTGGTTTGTCTTTCTATCCCACACATGAAGGATTAGAGGCGAGAAAATTCATCTTCTGAACACAAGTCTCTCGCTTTTTTCCCGCTTAGGGCTGCACGATCCTCAGGATCACATAATACACCCGAAGATGGGTGACCGGACATATGCGCACACGACAAAACCACACCCTGACAAATGCGCACAGTGACAAAACCGCGCACGACAAATGCGCACAAGACAAATGTGCACCTACTATTTTATCGTTCTACATGTTCCTAGATGGCGCTGCCCTGCGAATTGAAAGACTACGAATACAAAGAATTGCTAGAATCTTCTCCAGAGATTCTGGAATTATTACTCCTCATGAGAGGCCGTGTGAACGGCTGTGGGGAATTGAATAGGCCAAAACAAACATACATTGTAAATATATATTATGTTGTTGAACCTGTCATTTAGAATATTCGATTGAAATGTTTAACTATTTCTCAAATGGTTACCCATGCAAATTGTTTGAATTCCAGGTTAGAAGATTTTTAAACAGTGATAAATTGTCTCTGGAGCGTACAATGTTTTATATGGTTTTACTTCTTTTTGGAAAATAATCTGAGAAACTTAAATCTGAACTTCAATTTATACTTCGCAAACACCGCTCTGAAATAGATTTTGGAATCGTTCTCAGCGATGAGTTCACTATAACCTAATTGTTCGAGTTTAAGTTTGTTCTTCTCAAGCCTTTAATCCCTATATAACACACACATATATAGTGACCAGCTTAGGTTTGAGAATTAAGTTTTATTAATAAACTAGAAGTAAAGTCTAATAACAAGCAACGATTAATTGCTTATATATTTTGGCGTGGATGATTGTAAAATCGCCAGCAGCGGCGGCTACAGTGGTGAGCTGTTTTCTATATTTATTTTGCTTTCGTATCGTCTATTAGCTAGGCCTGTGTTTACTTTTCGTGCCGTGAGGAGGAGTTGCCCTCCTCTCCAGGTCACTTCTTTTCTTTTCTACCGATAGACACAGTAGAGAATATCCTTACTTGTGCTGGGAAGTGCTGCCAAGCGACTTCTCTAAGTAGATTCAGCCTGAATATAAGTCGTAAAACGTCAGCTAAAGCCAATGAAAGCATGGCCTGCTATAAATACGGCCGTGCATGTCACATTTGCCTCATAAAATTAAGAGGCCTAAATTGCTGGCTACCATATCCGTTTCCCGAATGGTGTTCCGTATCCTAGATACGGCTGGAGTCAATATAAGCCATTATTTAAGTTTTCTTTGCAATGCAAGCTAAAGTTCACTCAGTTCTAAAAGATTTGTTAAAAATTATATCGCATTATCTTTCCGATTTAGTATAGCTACATATTCGGGGGAATGAAACCAATTGAGCCTGATTAATTAGAATGTATCCATATCCTAAAAACTACACTCGATAAAAAACAAGTAGTAATTTAGATAAAAATCTAAAAACAATACTATCAAATAAAAATCGAATGTTGTAACAACAAGTGCATACAATGACATCATCCACTTCACAAACAGTCAAATGCATAAACTAGGGCACAAAGCCTTTCAGTAAAATTCTGCCTGAAATATTCCTCTGACCCGTAGTCCGATACTGAACTGATCATCCAAGCATTGGTGCATCTCGTTAGCAACCCAATTTCCTACCGAAATGAAAACTAAGCATTAGACACTCTAAATCGCATAAACAGAGAAGTAGGAATGGAGTATCGGGTCTTTCTTGTTTGGTGACGATAACTAAAATTTATTTTAAATACATCTTTCCGATGTCCTTTTTGTTCGTATATTCCGAAAATATTTGTTTTTTTTTTTCGGACATATTAATGGTTTTGGAGTAAAAGGGTATTAAAGTTATTTTTCTCCCATCTATAACTAAAGAAGTAAAAAGTTTAACAATTATATACTTTTTTGATTATGTTTCGCTTTCTTGAGCTCAAAACTCTCAAATTCAGTTATAGTACGCATATAGACATAAACTTGCGTTCATTAGGTAAAGTCTTCATTTTTATGTTCCTATACTGTATTATGTTAGGAACTACATTCAGTATATTCGAAAGTAGCCCCAATTTTATTAACGTCTCTATTTCATCAGTAATAGATAGGAGAAAAACATTTCTAAAGTCACTTTAATCGAAAACCACAAAGTTTCTATGAAAAATAATTATTCCTTTCGAACTCTGCATAAAAAAATATATATTTAAAATAAAATTTTGCGATAACCACCAAACAGAAAAGATGCGGAGCAGCAGTAATACCTATCATAAAATTCAAATAAATCGGAAAATCAAAATACTAAAGCAATTAATTAGAAATAAATATGTAGTAATAATTTTAATTAATATTATATAATTATTCGATTATCATAATTAATTATGTCATAATTTTATTAGAGGACCCATCCTCTAAACAGACGCCTATTCTCGCTTATGGTCTTCTTTCATTAATAATACCTAGGTATTAAACAATTCGCCTTGAGCTAACTGAAACGTTAGTTGAGGCGAAAGTGCATTGTTTAGACGCCGGATGGAAGTTCAACTTCCACTAGCCTCTTGCCACCGTGGGCGGGTGGCTCTCACCCACTTTAGCCTGTCTGGGGTCAACCATGCGGTGTCCAGGTCTTAGAGACCTTAAAAAGCAAAATTTGAGTGATACGTAATTACGCAGATTACGCAATTACGCAGGTTACGCAAATTACGCAATTACGCAGGTTATGTAACTTACGCAATATTACGCAAATTACGCATCGTTGGTCGGGCTGCCTATATAAGGCGAGGAGGCCGCTTTCCCTTCAGTTATAGAGCCGCGTGTAAAGACTCATACAAATGGGGGAGGAGGCGGACGTGGAAGTTGAACTTCCATCCGGCGTCTAAACAATGCACTTTCGCCTCAACTAACGTTTCAGTTAGCTCAAGGCGAATTGTTTAGAGCCTACTGGAAGTTCAAGTTCCACTAGCCTTAAAATTGGGCCCTTTACGGGTAAGATAAGGATGGTAGGCATTTGATAGATCGTTGACCCAGGAAGGCAAAGTTTCCCAAAGTGTGGACACGAAAGGACATGTCTAAAACACACCAAAATAA
>LQNS02276866.1:28268688-28306567 GCA_001587735.2 Parhyale hawaiensis
GTTGCCCGATTAGCTATTAAGCTACCCATGGGTATGACACGTGATGCCTACTTTACTAGCGTTACTGCTTCATATTCTACATTTGATACTGTTTGTAATGTTCTTCACGTTTCAATAAACGTATTATTATTATTATTTCCGGTAATGTTGAAGGTCTCTTCATTGCAATGAAACTGTGTTCCGTCGGAATGGGGTTCAGATCCAATTTCAGAGTACAGCGCTTTCCTCGAGTTATTAGGCTTTCAGTAAAATGCTTCTCAAAAAGAACTGATGTAGGAGTTGGTTTCCAGTCCCGACAATTGACAAACCTCATCCACCTCTGCAGTAAATCTTCCTTTTTCATGGGAAAGTGAAAGCTCGCCAGCTTTTCTCTTGAGCCTGTATTTTCGTCAACCTTCTGGTTTCCTCCAGTTTCACATCCGTAAGGCACGCACTTGTTCACCATTATATAATTCTAATCACAAACACAGAACATACTGCAAGAAAACTCAAATCATGACCTATATTGACTCCAGCCGTATCCAAGATACGGAACACCACACCATTCATGAAACGGAACTGACAGCTTGCAGTTCAGGCCTCTTAATTTTAAGAGGCAAATGTAACATGCACGGCCGTATTTATAGTAGGCCATGATGAAAGTTATAAAAGTTAATTAGAAGCTAGACACTACTAAGATGAATACAGGAAGCCTCATATACGCAGTCAGACGATAGAATAGTAGGTGCGCATTGGTCTATGTGAGCATTTGTCGTGTGCGGTTTTGTCAATGTGCGCATTTGTCGTGTGCGGTTTTGTCAATGTGCGCATTTGTCGTGTGCGGTTTTGTCAATGTGCGCATTTGTCAGTGTGCGGTTTTTTCGTGCGGGCATTTGTCGTGTGCGGTTTTGTCAATGTGCGCATTTGTCAGTGTGCGGTTTTTTCGTGTGGGCATTTGTCGTGTGCGCATTTGTCGTGTGCGCTTCTGTCATCGTTCCATGACATACACGCACACGACAAATGCCCACAATGACAATAGCGCACACGACAAATGCGCACTTTGACAAAACCGCACATGACAAATGCGCACATTGACGAAACCGCACACGACAAATGCGCACCTACTATTCTATCGTTTGACTACGTATATAAGATTTCCTGTAATTCATTTGAGTAGTGTCTAGCTTTTAGTTGAATTTTATAACTTTCATTATCTTTAGTTACCGTTTCGCCGCCTATCTTCGGGCTGAATTCATTTAGAGAAGTCACTTGGCAGCACTTCCTAGCACAAGTGAGGATAATCTTTACTGTTTCTACAGGTAGGAAACTAAATAAATTACTTGATGAGGAGGACAACTCCTCCTCACGGCACAAAAAATGTAGTAAAAACAAGCCTAACTAATACGCGATAGGAAAACAAAATGAACATAGAAAACAATCCACGCCGAAATATATAAGCAGTTATGTAATCGTTGCTTGTTATTAGGCTTTGCCTCTGGTTCATAGATAAAACCTACAGTAATTCTCAAACTTAAGCTGGTCAGTAAATATGTGTGTGTAACATATAAACATTTAATAATTAAAACCTATGTACGAGTTGCCAAGAAATCACGATACGAAAATAACGACCGAAAAATAAAACACGTTACGATATAAGGGAACAGTACTGCTGAACGAACATACATTTGTTTTACGATATTCAACGGGAAAACTGCCTGACTGTCGTTCAACTGAGGTTTCTATTTAAGGATGCGTAATGACCCTAAAATGCGCAGTGTAACTTGGTCAGATGCGCTCCCCCAACACTGTCATATCATTCAGCTTGACAGGGACATTACAAGATTCAGCGTGTATGCGAACAGCAGACTGAGGTGAATGAGTTAAGAGGGAATTAGTAAGACTGCGCTTTCTAGCGTACTCAACAACTCTACAAACTGTAGGGATTAAATGCTTGTAAGAAGAAGCTTAAACTTGCACAACGAGGTTATAGTGAATTCATCGCTGAGAATGATTCTCAAATCTATTTCAGAGGGGTGTTGGCAAAGTACAAATGGAAGTTCACATATAAGTTTCTGAGACTATTTTCCAAAAAAGTAAAACCATATAAAACTTTGTACGCTCCTGAGGCAATTGATCACTATTATCATACACACTGTTGAAAAGTCTTCTAACCTGGAATTCAAACAATTTGCATGGCTAACCATTTGAGAAAATAGTCAAGCACTTCAATCGAATACACTAATTGACAGGATCAACAACACAATACATAAATTGAGAATGTATGTTTTTGGCCTATCCAATTCCCCACAGCCGACTACACGACATCTCACGAAGAGTAATAGTTCTAGAATCTCTGGAGAAGATTCTAGAACTTCTTTCTTTTCGTAGTCTTTCAATTCGCAGGGCAGTGCTATCTAGGAAGCACTACAACGATAAAATAGTAGTTGCGTATTTGTCTTCTGCGCATCTATCATGTGCGATTTTGACAATGTGCGCATTTGTCAGTGTGCGGTTTTATCGCGTGCGCATCTGTCGTGTGCGCTTTTGTCGTGTGCGCCTTTGTCACTGTGAGCATTTGTCGTGTACACATATGTCCGGTCACCGTAGAGATTGCCCTTTTTCTTTACAGTCTACATATAATTTCATTTTCATCTCTTTGAAACTCTGCTTGGGAGACTCAAACTAGGTACTATGTTCTGTCCTTTATATAATTAGGCATTATATTGACTTCTTTACCACACTGTGCGTTACATCCAATGAAGCTGCTATGGCAGAATTCACGTTTTCTGATGATTTTGTCCAGTTTTGCGACTATTAAATTTCGAATATTTGTCCCCGATTCACCGAAGAAAAATTATTCATCCTCACTGATGCCAGCCTCTATACGTTTCGTCATTCTCTTAGTGCACATACTTTGGGATACTGTGGCTACAGCGTCAGTGAAGTGAGAATTTTTTTCGTATAATATTAATTCTCTGCTCAGTACACTGCGTATGCCACAAAGCCACAGTTCTGGCTTGATTTTTTCACGCTTTTTAACAAGAGTCAGTCCCAAGCTGCAACACATCTGCTTAAAGCCGATATCGAGAGCCGGCTTCATTATGACTTTGTGAACCTCTATTAATTTAGTTTCACATGTTCAAGCACAGAGGCAAAGTTCTACACTGACGAAACTTACAAAGTCTTTCCAACTCTCCCTGTTTACCTTTCGCTTTAATTATGAGAAGAAATAGGAACTTTTCAACACTACAAATGAGCTTAGAAAAACATCTAAATTTATAAGCACTGCACTGGCAGAACGCGCTCTCTGCGGGAACAGCTTCCACTGACCATCCTTTTGTCCAATGATGTTTAAACTAAAAGTGAGCTTCACGGACCTTGTGTGCTTATTCTAAGCAGGTGTCGCAGCTGTGAGGAACTGGGATCATTATGCACCTGAGTACTAGAGACACTAGTATCGTTTATTCAATTAGTAGCAACATAAAATTGTAAGCTGAAAAGGGAGACCCACTCCACATATTTTATTTATTGCCAATTCTCCTACATTATACTTCCCATGCAGTAACTCGATGAAGTTTTTCATTGTCTTGCGTGATTGTTCTAACAAAGAATCTTTTTTTCTGAGTTAGAAAAAGGCCCCAGTTCTCCGTGGCCCGCGTGTACGTTGTTTCAACCTATTTTGTCTACAGTCGGGGCCTGGTCATTGCTAGTCTTTACGAAGTGTTGTTTCAGCTGGTTCTGGACATGTCTTGTGTTCTCCTAAACACAATTTTGTGCCGATCAAAAGATCGACTGAAATGTTGGCCTACAAGTAAACGTCACTAGTTTAGTTAAATATTTCTTCAAATATTTCTGCGCACTATGTAGAACTTGAAAGCTGTGAACGTTTCCACTGTTCAAACGACACGGTAACACATTCCGACAATTAATGAAAGAAAAAGTCAATAAAAGAAGAGTGAACAAGTTTAAATGTACAAGAGCATGCCAGTGCCAGCCATGAACAGCTACACTACATTTTAGCCTTGGACAATTTCTAGCTACTATGAGACCCGCAGACATTCCACGGTTAACTGATGTTCTCACCTTCTAAACTGCAGCAATCCTAGACTACGATGTTTTAACTCTATTCCGTTTGAACTAACGCAGCTCTTCTAACTTAACCTACCTTCTCTAAATGACGCCCATCCGTTAATCCTGACGAACTTCGTCTAACGGTCACTCTAACCTAAGGTCTGCTGCACAGGAATTTCGAAACATGGGAATGTTTCTGCCTACCTTTCCGATTACGCTGCTGTGGGTGCAGCTTCGGCATGTAAAATGTTCTTATATTCAAAAACCACTTAAGTTTGAACCGCCATGGTAAGTAGTTACTCCGTTTCAGCGAGGGCCCCTGGTCCGTTTCGAATGTCTCTTTTATTTTCTGCTAACTCATGTTACAAACTTTGACATTATGTAATGAAACCCAAAACAAACACATTTTCATGAGTAACGAAATGCCCAAAAAATGCTTCGTTATCGAGATATCGAATTATTGAAATGTATTTGATTTTAGGGAAGTTTCTCGCTTTCTTAATTTACACGACCCGCTATACGGCAACATTTGTGTGTTTTTCTAAGTCTGGCGGGGATATTCTCCCGAGTCATAGGTGATGACAACTCGTTTAATATCAGTAACGTTTATTACAAAATTGAAATTACAACAAGTGTTCAAAATGCCTGCACATTTGAAACCTACGCAGAAGCGATTCCCGAAGACGATCGAACACTCGCGGATCATCCTCAATGCGTCCTGCAGCGTCCACTATTCTTCCAACAAGATCCATCTCTGTCTCCACAGGGGTCTTACAAATTAAGCTCTTCATGTGTCCCCATTTGTAAAAGTCTAAAGGTGTCATGTCTGGAGACCTCGCTAGCCATGGAACTAGGCCAGAATATCCCATCCATCTGTTGGGATATGTACAGTCTAGGTATCGCCGCACATTCTTTGAATAATGTGATGGAGCACCGTCGTGCTGGAACCACATCTGTCGTCGAATCTTCAAAAGCACATTGTCCAGTAGGCCAGGCAATAACTCCCTTACAAATACTTCATAGGACTCTCTCGTTTCACGCTCAGGCAGCACGTATGGTCTGACCAAATTGTTACAGACAATGCCAGCCCACACATTTACACTGAACATATGTGTTGGTAATTACTCTGCCGTACAATGTGAGGGTTTTCATTCTGCCACATGTGGAAGTTGTGTGTGTTAAAAATACCACCGCGAGTGAACGTTGCTTCATCAGTGAAGAGAACATACTTTGGAAACTCATTATCCTCTTGGTACTTATTCATGGACCAACATGCAAACCATTCATGAGGGTTAAAGTCAGCTGGGTTGAGCTCTTGCACTCTCTGAAAACGGTATGGGTACATGCCGTTGTCATGGAGAGTTGCCATACTACTGAGTGAGAACGTATTCCGAGTTCATCAGCCTCGGCTCGAGTGCTGGTACGCGGGTTTGCAGCAAAATGTCGTAGTATCCGCTCATCGTCATGAACACGAGCTCCCTGAGGACAAGGACCACCAACATGTCTTCTGTTTACCTCAAAACTACCTGTGTCTCGCAGCCGCTGATGCAATCTTGTGATACTACGATGATCAGGCAAATGGCGGTGGGAAAACGATCTGCATACAGTCTAGCAGCGCTTCTAGCATTGCCATTGGCAGCACCATATGCAAAAATCATATCTGTCCTTTCAAAACAACGATCCATTTGTTTGAAATGTTACACTGCGTTCACTGCCAGCAGACGACAGGTAAACAAATGTTGCCATAACATAGCGGGTCGTGTAAATTAAGAAAGTGAGAAAGTTCAATAAAATCAAATACATTTCAATAATTCTATGTCTTGATAACGAAGCATTTTTGGGCATTTCGTTATTCATGAAAATGTGTTTGTTTTAGACTTCAATACATAATGTCAAACTTTGTACCATGAGTTAGAGAACACCCTGTATGTTAATAGGTTAAGTTATTGTCACGCTCACATCAACACATGTTCCAAGACCGTGAAAAGTTCCCGTGTTCAGACTCTCGTATCTTGCGGGCATGACGTAGCCCGTCAATCATAACCCACTTCATATAACCTATCCAGCCATTCTGATATCACTGGCGGATCTCGCGAATGTTTTACCTGCAAAGGATGCGCTATTGTATCTCGGTAAAGGTAAACAGACAGCAAAAATTAGATAGCAGTTTCATGCTTAGGAAGCATTTCTTTCGATGCTTTTCATCCTTATTTAAAGGTCTTTGTTGCATTTCTCATTGCCTACAGATAACATAACGTGATTTATTTTGTATTTCCAGGACAGTTGCTGCCATACAACATTCACCGTAGTTATTTCATTAAATTTTCCAATTCATTCAACATATTTGACTTGCTAATATTTTTCAATTAGTGACTCCAGACAGCCAGCTGGGTAATATATTGTCCTAGTTTTGATGCAGGCACGTCAGATAAGAGTACAGCTCCGATAACGCTATGATGAATCGATGCTAATGTTGCATTGCATCATTGCCCTTGATCAACTTCATGATATGTTTTTTACCTCCTCCCAGGAGGTTTTGTTTGCGTCGGCTTTGTCTGTCTGTTATTCTATCTGTTATTTTGTCTGTCTGTTATTCTGTCTATCTGTTAATTTGTCTGTCTGTTATTCTGGCTTTCTGTCTGTCATCAAGATAACTCAAAAAGGTATGGACGGATTTATATGAAATTAACATTGAATGTTACGTATAATAGGAGGAACAGCTAATTAGCTCTTGGTGAAGATCTGTCCATCCGTTTGTTTGTCTGCCTCATTTTTGTCAATGCCATAACTCAAAAAGTTATGAACGGATTTTCATTAAATTCACATGAGTTGTTACGTTTATTACGAAGAGCAAATGACCAATTTTTCGTGATTATCTGATTGTTTGTTAGTGTGTGTGTTGCTATGTTTGAATGGATCTTTATGAAATTTACAGGAGTAGTTAGTAATGTTAAAGGACATAAATGAACTAATTTTGGTGCAGATCAGTAGATTCGTTTGTATATTTGACTCATGTTTGTCATAATGTTTGTTAGCAGTATAACTCAAAAAATATGACCGGATCTTCAAGAAAATTACAGAAAGTTTTAATACCCCTAGAGGGAACAAATGATTAGATTTTGGTGTTGCTCCTTAGAGAATCATGGTCTTAGCACTAATTTGAACTTTTCGTTATCGGTGCCTTGCTTCGTGGAGGTATATGCGCTCTCAGAGTGCTCTAGCTTTATTTGTTTTAAATCTAGTTATGGAGAAATATTAACGCACAGCTGGCATGAGTGCTTTAGTAGCTAACCGCGTCGGATAAAGCAGCCATTTGAACCGTGCGATTTGTTTCCAACATTAATTTCAATCATATATTAATTTGTCTGTATACTATAAAATTGTTAATTTCAGTTATTTACCATAACATTATCATTATTACCTCCGCCAAGAAGGTTATGTTTTTGTCTGTCTGTTATGCTGCCTCTCTGTCACCTAGATTACTCAAAAAGTTATGGATGGATCTTCACGAAATTTACAGGGATTTTTAGGCATGTTAACAGTAACAGATTGTTAACCTTTGGTGAGAATTCGTTCATCTGTCTGTTTGTTTGTCTGTATGCCTATTTTTTCTCCAGGCCATAACTCTAAAAGTAATCACTGGATTTTTATGAAATTTATATGAGTTGTTAGATATAATACGAAGAGTGAATGATCAAATTTTGGTGATGATCGCTGGTCTGTATGTGTCTTTGACTTTTGTTTGCCATAAAGTTTGTTCACAGCTTAACGAATCTTCATGAAAATACAGGAATTGTTAATACTGGCAGATGGCACAAATGATTAGATTATAGTGTTGATACGAAGGAAATCATGCTTTCAGAACCAATCTGTGTTTTCCGGTCCCGTCGCCTCTCTTGGCGGAGGTATTCACTCTCTGAGTGCTCTCTAGTTAACTTAGCTTTCATTCATATGATTATGGTGATACTACTTTTTAAATTTATTTAAAATATATATAAAGCTGTTAGAAAAGACACTCGATTGGTGAAACTCCAGTATGGAAGTTGCCAGTTTCACTTGGAAATTGTAGGGGTAATGATCTTCACTGTGGGACGCAGGGCTGTCCTTTCTTTTTGATAAGTGTACGATTTTTCTTCTCTAAATGGGAGCTGCAGTCTATCCTGTGAAGCATTAAACGCACTGTGCCAGTGGAGTGGGCAACACTTATTCTTCACTTCACTAGAGTAATATGAGCGCCCAACAGATCCAAGCCTTTCGTATAACTAAAGCTCCATAGTTTCCAACGAATATCATCTTGCAGTTTCACATCAAGATCTATCACAAGTGTGTTCATTTCAATTTTATTTCCATTATTTAATTGTAGTGATTAGTGTTTTCGAATGCATAGTGGCACAAACTCTATTTTCAACTTACCGTTGCTTGGCCTGTTGTTAT
Source organism: Parhyale hawaiensis (assembly GCA_001587735.2). NCBI lineage: Eukaryota > Metazoa > Arthropoda > Malacostraca > Amphipoda > Hyalidae > Parhyale > Parhyale hawaiensis. The sequence continues at coordinate 28,277,173 of LQNS02276866.1, forward strand.
CCACTAACCACTGGAAAATACTTGAATCCAGCTCCCCAAGATGTACGTCTTGCACTGAGTTCATAGCCTGTTAGTCATCGGCAGAGCTGGGCACTGACGCAAGTATTAGCGTGGCGTTATTGCGTCGACGACGTAGCAACCACTTCATCGACGCTTGACGCAATGACGCAAATATTTAAAAAATGACGCAATGACGCTGACGCAACTTCAATGACGCAAATAAAAATTTGCGTCATTTGCCCTTTAAGGCCAAGAAAACGTAGTCCTCAAGGTAGAGTTTGTAACGCAGAAAAATTATGGTATTCTTTACTATTACTCATCATTCAAACTCAAAACTTTAGACCACTATGTGGTAAACATTGATGTGCTGAATACAAATTTCCGAGTGTATAGGTCACTGTCGTCTGATGCCAGTTTTTTTCTGAGATACCTAGCGATTTTTTAAACTCAGCAGTACATCAGTACTCCAGCGCAATTAGGAGGGACTTTCCTTATAAAAATTTGCAGAGAAAACCCTAAATGATAGCAGAAACGAGCTATTTTCTTTTATTTTTTTTCCATTTCTTTTTTGTAACGTAATATTAAAGCTGAAGTCTCTGCAGTAATCTTACAAAATCGTGCACTTGATCGACCAAATAAAAGAAACCTGTTAGACACTATGCGTCGCTTGCCCGCCCAGTGTTGGTCGTTTACGAAGTGTCGTGTCCGACGCGTCATTAAAGTAACTTTCTAAAAAAAAATTAAGTAACTTAACCAGATTCTACGTTACTTAATTCTACTTTTATTGGGAACGATGTCTTGAACAATTGCGAACGATAAATCCATAAATTTCATACTCAGTGATAAAATACTTGTCAGGGCTAGGAGCATAGGACTAGTTCTATTAATGGCGTCTCAGCTCAGGCAGCCATTTTAGAGACAAAAAATTGTGTGTGATAGTGAGTACCGCAACTAATTCATACTTAGAGTTATTCAACACATCAGCATTTTAAAAACGGTGCATTTCCGCCAGCTGTTTCCTATAATTCGTCAAGGAAACATAATTGTTGACAAAATTCATCAACATTTAACGTTGCGGGATTTCTTTTCCAATCTTCAAAATAAAGAAAATTGAATGAAAAACCGGAAAAGAAATAATTTTTTCTGATGTATTAGCAAAGAATAGAGATCTTGTCAGTGAGAGTTGTAAAATACGAATGACCTGGGTGTGTTCGGAAAGTCCTAATGTCGGTCCTAGTTCAGTCTTGCGATATGAAAGCATTAGTTGTGGTAAAGTTGGGAGACAAAAACTCAGTTATGGACTGTAATAAGAGCTACAGATAATTATAATGAGGCTAAGTTTCGTTTTATGGTTACACAGTAGACAAATTTTAAAGTTGTGAGCTCTATTGGGCTGGAAAAGTCATTGATGGAGAAGTCTTTCCTACTACTCTAAATGAATGACTGTTTTGTTCCGAATGAAGACGGGGAGTAAAATGGGTAAGATTTTTCAATTGGTAATCCCGTTTTGCTTTATATACCTAAATTTTGGTCTTTGTGATGCTATGTTTTCTGTATAAAATCTATAACTGCCCCAGTCATCCACTGTCTGATTTTCTTCCAGGTCCATTTGTTCGGGTGAGGTATACTCGGCGGACTGGTGCTCTTCATGAGTTTGCCTTGGAACCGTTGCGATGCCGTACGGGCCAGTTTTCCCGTTCGTTTTTTCCATCATNGTGTGGATGTTTGGAATGGTCTTGATGGCTCTGTCTTTGCTGTTGCTGGTATTGGCAGCTTTAAACGATCTGTACACAGAGCTATTCTGTGATCTCGGATCTTCTTTTTTTCATTCTTTTGTTTTCTCCTCCCGCTGGGTTGGTTGCGTGGGGGTTTGTTAACCTCATGGAGTTTCTCCGTTCCTACGTCGCCAGCCTGGTGTGATTTAATAATAATAATCCAGTGCTGCACACATATGAAGCGTCGTACGTAACTCCTGCGTTGAACTTTGTAGGCTGTAGGCCATCATCGTGGTCCCTATGATATTCCTCTTCCACTGTCATTTTATTTCGCCATCCCAGTCCGTATGATACCACTCTTCCACTGCTATTCTATTTCGTCATCCTAGTCCGTACGATGTCCCTCTTATACAACTATTTTATTCAGTCATTTTGGTTCATATGCTGTCAGAAATAGAGAGCATGGTACTGGACAAGCATATTCCGTTGACCCACAAATAAATATTTATTCAAAATGTGACTATGTTTATCAGTGTTGCCTTATGGTGCGCGCGATAGTTAGGCCTACTTCGTTCGCTCAGTCCCTGGGCGCGGCAAAGCAATGGGCAGCAGATCCAGGCGCCGTGGGAAGCCAGCACCCCTCCGCAGCCCAAAGTGCGTTCTTTCCCGCACCAAACCGTGCAATTCTGGCAAAGAAGGATATTTTGTTAATAAATTTTTCGCTTATTCAACGATAATTGCCCATGCAACTCTGCTATAATTATTTATTAAGAGAAAAGAGCCGCGTTATTCGATGAATATTAGTACTACGGCGGTAATAAAAATTAGAAGATAATTACATGATGTGCCGTATCTAAAAGGTGATTTATGTAATCTAAATTAGCATTTATTTCATGAACCGTAAATACGGTTTTGCTAATGCAGCCCATTCGAGCACATACGAAACTTTGTATATTCGCACAATACTGAATGAGCTTTTAAATAGTTATGGGTAAGTATCTTCAAGAGTTTTGAACTTTGTTATTCATTCGTAGCAACCCAGAGTGCACCGAATGAAATCCCGCGACCTTATGCTAGGGCATCATAGAGGTGCCATTCCGGCAGAACCCAAGTAGAGCTTAGGAAGACTAAGCATGTTTAGAAAGGTCACGCAAGACTTTGAAAAATTAGCCTCAAGATATTACAGCAGAAATTTTACACGCGAGATTCAATACGAATAGAAAATAGTTTAGAACCACAGTTAATGTAGAACCACCGATGATTTAAAACCACCGTTAATTTAGAACCGCCGTTAATTTCAAACCACCGTTAATTTAGAACCACCGTTAATTTAAAATCACCGTTAATTTAGAACCACCATTAATTTAGAACCACCGTTAATTTAGAACCACCGTTAATTTAGAACCGCCGTTAATTTAGAACCGCCGTTAATTTAGAACCGCCGTTAATTTAGAACCGCCGTTAATTTAAAACCGCCGTTAATTTGAAACAACCGTTAATTTAGAACCGCCGTTAATTATGAGAACCGCCGTTAATTTAGAACCGCCGTTAATTTAGAACCGCCGTTAATTTAGAACTGCCGTTAATTTAAAACCACCGTTAATTTAGAAACCACCGTTAATTTAGAACCAACGTTAATTAGAACCATCATTAATTTAGAACCACCGTTAATTTAGAACCACCGTTAATTTTGAACCACCGTTATTTTAGAACCAACGTTAATTTAGAACCACCGTCAATTAAGATCCACCGTCACTTTAGAATTCCATCAATTAGGTATTACACTTTCAGGAAGTGCTGAGGCTCGATCGCCTTAGTAAAACACTTATATAGTTTTTTCGATAATTCGTAGTTAATAGTTTAGTGAATATAAATATCTATAATTAATTATAGATAAGGCGCATGCCTTAAGTGACCGAAATGAAAAAAAAAATTAATCGAATTTAAGATTCGTCGGGTGCACAAGATTGTAGGTCGCTACGCATCAGATTACCAATACGCCTACAAGTAACCACAACTTACATAGCGATCATCTGTGTTGCCGGACAACTGGCTGTGCAGAACCAGGGTAGAGTCGGTCGGCTAGACGATCTTAAGCGGCCATCATCTTCGCATCCATCAGAAACGGAAGAATGGCCATCCCCAGTGGAACTTTTCAAATTATCCCTGGTAGCCGAGAGCGTTAGGCATTCACGGCAGAGTTCGGAATAGCCGCTAGAAGGCAGGGGATGGGAAGCAGCGCGTCCTCTCGGTCTACGGACATCCACCAGGTCGATGCTGAGCCGCTGAGCTATAGGACGAGACTGTTTTTTTTATTAGCAGGACGCCTGATTATGGTTAATAGAGGGTCTCAGTTTTTATAGTGTTTCTGGTCTTTGTTACGGCTACGAGCGAATACAAGCACACTGAGGCGCAGCGACCTGCTATATTTTCTACATTTGCTACGCCTCTTCCACAACTGTTTTATTTTGCTATCCTGGTCCCTATGATGCGCTTCTTCTACTGCTACCTGATGCCCTCTTCCACTGCTATTTCATTTCACCATCTTGATCCGTATGATGCCCCTCATCCACTACCGAACAATTCCGTCATTCTTGTCCGTAAGATGTTCCTTTTCCTCTGCTATATTTATCGTTTTCCTGACTGAGATTGTGCTAATTTTCCTCGAATGTTGTTCTTCATTTCCTGGTCCGTTCAAATCGTCTCTTCTTTTACATTTCCTTTCATTTTCCTGGCCCGTTTTATGCCCTCATTCATACATTTTGTTTTGTTTTCTTCGCCCATTTGATGTCCCCTTCATTTTGATGCCAGGACCACCGCCCCTTCACTGCATGCTACTGATTACCTTTTATCACTTCTTTCGCCGGTGATAATACTCCCAGTCCGTGAGAATGCTTGGCCAAACTTTCCATGTAAATAAACGTTCAGCAGCTGATAAGAATGTATCATGGGGAGATATTTGCAAACACTTGCCTTCGCAACTAACTCAAACGAAGTTTATATCAAAGCTTGAAAGACTATCTTACTTTATCATGCAGACATTACTGCAGTCACGGGGCCTCTCTGCCGGTACCAAGAATAGCATAAACTGAAGTAATCAGCGCTTATCTCCTTAGCTTCATGTTAAGCACCTCTTTCTTTGTATTACATCTCGATAGGTTATCAGAGCTTGGTGCCCCGAGACATAGAGAGCAGAAGCGAACTTGTTAATCAGGCGATCTGCTACAGCTTCTTTCTGGACAGTCTTGGTGACGTCAACGCGTCGTCTGTACAGCGGCCTGTGTCGATGACGCCTTGTGATAATGGACGTGCTGCCGGGACCGTGGAGTACTTCCTCGTCCGGAACATGACGTGACTGACAGCGGCGATATTTTCGGGTTGATTTTACGAGACTTGGGCTCTAAATAGTCCATTGGTCTTCCCATGAGACAATGATTCCGAAAAATGAATCATTGTGGCTCCTTAGAAGCAGCTATGCACAAGCGGTTAATTTTTGGTAGCTATCGTAGGGCATCATGAAAATCATGAGGTACTAGAGCACTCTGAGAGCCCATACCTCCGCCAAGCAAGCCAAGGTAACGATAATTTCAAATTGATTCTGAAACGATGGTTTTCTTTGTATCAACCCCAAAACTTAATCATTTGTGCCTTCTGATAGTATTAACAATTCCAGTGATTTTCTTGAAGATCCGTACATCACTTTTTGAGTAATGCTGCTACCAAACATTATGATAAACATACGTCAAACACAGAAACGGAGGAACCATTCATCACCAAAATTGAATCATTTATGTCTTTTAACATTACTAACAACACCAATAAATTTCACAAAGATCCATTGAGAACTTCTTGAGTTATTGTGTTAAAAAGCACAAAATTAAACACCGCAACAAACGAACGAACTGAAAAATCATTACAAAAATTTGGCCATTTACTCTTCGTAACAAACTTAACTACTCATGTAAATTTCATGAAAATCTGTCCATAACTTTCTGAGTTATGGCACAGAGAAGTAATAGGCTGACAAACAGATGAACAGATTTAAAAAAAAAAAAAAAAAAGTTATCATCTGGTCCTTTTAACATACCTACAATCCTTGAAAATTTCGTAAAAATCGGCTCATAACTTTTTATGTTATTTTGTGACAGACAAACCGACAGAGAGACAAGCAAACACGACAAAAACATAACCTCCTTAGCGGAGGTAACTAGAGCACCCTGTGAGCGCATATCTCCGCCAAGAAAAGCACGGTAACAAAAACTTGAAATTGGTTCTGAAACCATGATTTTCCTTGTGTCAACATCAAAATTTTACCATTTGTGCCTTTTAACAGTATTGAGAGTTTCTGTACTTTTCTTCAAGATCCGTCCATAAATTTTTGAGTCATACTGCTAAGAAAAACCCTTCTGTGCAACATTGGTTAAGCACACAAACGGACAACCGATCAAACACCAAACTTTAATCAATTACATCTTTTAACATTAATAACAACTTCTGTAAATTTCATAAAGATCCATTCTTAACTTTTTGAGTTATTTTGCTAAGAAGCAGGAAATCAAATGCAGCGACAAACAAAGAGACAAACTAATTGATCATCACAAAAATTTTGTCATTTACAGCGCATAATATACTTAACAACTCTTGCAAAATTTCATAAACATCCGTCTATAACTTTTTGAGTTATGGCAATGAGAGAAATGAGGCAGGCAAACAAACAGATGAATGGATCTTCGACTAAAGTTAATCATGTCTTCCTCCTAACACGTGTCATGTCTTTTCGCCGTCGGTCTTTCACCGTCGGTCTTTCGCCGTTGGTCAATTCGCCGTTGTTTTTTTCGCCGTCGGTCTTTGCGCCGTCGGTCTTTCACCGTCGGTCTTTCGCCGTTGGTCAATTCGCCGTTGTTTTTTTCGCCGTCGGTCTTTGCGCCGTCGGTCTTTGCGCCGTCAGTCCTTGCGCCGTCGGTCTTTGTTTCGCCGTTGATCAATTCGCCGTTGTTTTTTTCGCCGTCGGTCTTTGCGCCGTCGGTCTTTGCGCCGTCGGTCATTGTTTCGCCGTTGGTCAATTCGCCGTTGGTCTTTTGCCGTTAGGCCATTTCGCCGTGAGGGCCTTTCGCTGTGATGTGCCATAATTGTCTTGATGATATATAAATGATACCCAACCACGCCTAACCTAATATACTATTAATATTACTAAGAAAAATTTCAACTTCTGGTCCATATATCAAGTCCTGCAGCGAACCTTCCCAGGCAAAGAAAAGGTAATAAAAAGAAGAGGTGGAATAAATTAAAAATACAGTAACTTAAAATGCAATGATGCACATCACCGATCTTAGTCATTAACTAAATATGAAGTAATGAAAAAAACATCCTACTAATGTATAACGAATAAGAAATTCTAAATCTAGCAATTTACTAAAAAGCATTTAAAAATCAATTACTGGTACTGGAACTTAAAATATAATTATTCCCATCAAACTTGCACATCTTGGACATTCACTAAGGCATGACCGAGTTACTAAATGACTAAGTTTTGAACAATCGGCTGTCTACTTGAATGTCGTAAGTTGGCTGGTGTTACCACTTCTGTTCTTTCCTTTGCATGGCTTTTAGATAGATTCTTACTTAGGCTGTTGCAGCTTTGTTTTGTCTGCATTTCCTAATCAGGGAAAGGATTGTCAAAAAAGAAAAACGTTCAGCAGTCGGCGATACACCGATTATTCTCAACTCTCTAAACACGTCATCACCCGTTCGCATTTCCGCGTATGTATTACACTATTCGCTGCGTAATCAAGAGGTTTTTCTCATTGGTATTAAATAGCACATACGTGAATTGCGAGGATCTGCCTCATATGTGCAAAATAGACTAAGCTACCATGCGTTTGGAGTGTTCAAGAAATTACAAAGCTAAGGTAAAGTCCTTAAATTAAGATTTTTATATCAGGTTGTAAGAAAATGGTGCGCACCGCAATTATGGTTACCCGGGTTGACGAGTCTGCTATGTAGTATTTACACATGCGATATTTCAACTTTACGTGCAATGCATTGCTGAAGGTGCACGAGCTGAATAGTTTCACAGGTGTGTTTCATCGTAAAGAGGTCAATCAGAACAGATGTTAACGACGCCTTGGTAATTATTGTAACGACTGTGCTCTCACATATGCGGGCCTCATCCGTTGCCAATGGCCTTTTACAACACATATCTACGTACACGATTACGGATGAGGGTTTATTATAGCAAGTCGAACATTGTACAATCATACACACGCCCTCTCGTCCGCGGCACCTCACAGCTGGCGAACGGAGTTATGTAAATGATTCGCCATTGTTGACAATTAACCCCAAATAATTTCCGCGAGGCAAGGACGGCCCGCGACGTTAAAATATGAGTTCCACGGTGCATATATCGCCCATTCGCATAAGGCGTCACAGCCGGACCGAATGTTTTGAAGTTGGAAGCCTCTCGAACTCAATTGTTCGCTTATATTTGCCTACTTGTTTAAGAGCCGTAGGGCTAGTGGTCGACGTGCATATACATCGATTTCACCCTGCGTCTTTCAAGGGAGCCCGGGATGCTTTGAGGAATAAATATCGGAAGTGTTCTCTTAACCGCCCGTACTTAATGCATTCCATTAATAAAGGACTTCTATACTCGCACATGAGAGTGCCTCTGAGAGAACGTCTATCTGTCGCTTCCCTGTCATCGTTGCTACAACACTTAAACGGAGGAAGAAAACGACGCTCGATATGTCACTTTGTGGAACGCCAACTAATACGGGGATGACAACGACCATATAATACGGATGTCAACGATAAAATAAACCTTTCAGCAGACGGACGAGACCTAGCGTGTGCCAGCCCACTTCCACACACAACTTGCCACTAGCGCTGCTAATTGGATATCACAGTCACACTAGGTTGACCTCTAGATGGTATATGAAATGTGTAAATTCTTGATGTTTATGTCTGTGTGTTTCTTTTCGTCTATTTAGCCCCGACAAAACAGGTCTGTGCGGTAAAGTGAGAGTGAATGAATAGGATGTACATATGTTGGATAAATTATGCGGATTGGATGTCAGCCATCAAATGTTTATGGACTTGAGAGCAGAAAATTGTTCGAGAATCGAAGCCAGCGAGCATTTTTGAAGGACGGGGAAGGTTGTCGTAGTCATAAGAATGCCTGCCGCAAAGCTTAATATTTACGACTCTCCTCATAAGAATCATGTTTTTGTAGAGGTCGTCAGAAAGCTGCAATCAGTATCGGTATATTGAGGAGAAAACATTGGAAGTTAATATCGTGATACACATATACGTAGTGATAGGTCATTTATTAATTTACAAGGCATAAACAAATAATTGGCACGGTTTCTTTCTAAAACAATTCCATCTCAAATAAGTGGACCCAAGTTATACGAACAGGGAGAACAGTGACAATAATTAACGACTTGATCGAAGCAGAGAACAGCTGCGAGGGTACAGTGTGTCACAAGTTCATGGGAAGGAATATATCGGGTGTCAAGAAGGGTCGCTCAGGTCTATGTCTGTGACAAGCTGTGGCTGGAAATTAATGGGTTTCTGAAGGAAAACCATAATGTGAGCCAAGCCTGAGTTTCGCTGTTGGCGAGTCAAATGATGCGTGAAAAGCAGCTCGTAACTGATATTTTTGTAAGGAGTCTACAGTTTTACTTCTTTTCTTAGTTAGGATCAAGGGACAGCTGTAGGAGTAGCCTCCTGAAACAAGGGAAGCCACCAATGAGGGTTCTCTACTCCCTCGTGGGCAGTTCTGTGAGGAAATTCTCGATGACGTAATCAGGGCAGTTACGAATAGTCTTATGTAGGAGGAAACGTTTTTATGATAGAAATGTCCGAATTGGATGTTCTGGACAGAGGGGTTGAACCGACCTGTCGAGGGTTTAGCCCGTCCGAGCGTTGGGGACCAGCTTTGAGGTTGGAGGGCTGACATGCAGCCGTCCTCTAGCTTGTTCCGCTAGCGTCTATTTTTATACACCTACTAGAGTGCGTTAGCGACGTCATGGCCTCATTTGCCATGACCATTCATCACCCTGTAATTGAACTGTAACTGAGTCATCTTGTGTGTCTATAACTATCTCTGCGATTCCAAACATACAAAAGATGAACAACTAGCACTGAGTCGTCAATCAAACCATTTTACGTAAATTTAAGAAGCTATATTTCGGAACAAAATAACTCTTCAATAGATCTTCCAAAAAATTATTAACAGCAGCAACATAAACACGACACCACGACCCGAGCCCCCCACCCGCCCATTCCTGGTCAGGCAGGTGCCCCCACCCAGCAGCGCATACCAAACAATTGTCAACTCAGCGCTCCGGATTCCGCACTCCGAACTAGAACTCTGGACCTTTAGCTCGGAAGTCAGACACGCATGGCATGCTGCTGTTGTGGGACACGTTTATCGGACACTCCTCGATTAGCTGTAATTTGACCTAGAGCTTTCAAAACCTGACAGGACCATGCAGTGCTGACTTGTTCAGATCGGTAGAGTGGTAACAGTGCTGAGCATCCCTACCACAAGCGTGCCGATCAGCGGTCGGGTGCCCCAGCACTGTACTGTCATAGTTTAGTCAACAAATGACGAACGTGTGGCACCTCTAAAGGGAAAAATAAAAATGCTATTGGTCGTTTCAGGTTATTTTGGTGTAAAATATATCACTCGGACTGCCAAATCCGTCATCTGCTTCGGCGTGGACGCGGTACCCAATAGACCTCATGAAGCTGGTGATGGCCTCCTTGCCTTCCTTGACGTGGTAGTGCTCTACCGAAATCATCTGCAGGGCGGAGTTCTAGCGTTAAAACATCCTCAATGGATATTTAATGGAGTTTAGTTAACCACAGCTACAACATTCATTAACCGTGCAGTAATTGCTACCTCGTCCATTTATACTTGTCCTATAATACCTAAATATTAAGAGACTCCTTCAGAGTTATCTTTCTTCAGCCAAGCATTCGGCACTAGTCATGGTAAAGCCTTCGTCTGGGCAATATCTACCAATGCTGCGGAGCTATATCAATGCGACCTGTTTACAAGATACATTTCCAAACTTTGTCTATACGGTACAGTCATATACATAAACTCTGATTATTAATTAGAAATATTCTCTAAATACTCCAAGTGAACCAGCCTAGACGTCAAGCAACTCTTTCCAGTAATTTATCGATCAATGTAAAATTTATTTAAGTTAGGAAATGGTTCCTATGTTCACAACTTGTGGCTCCTAACCAGTGGTGACTTTTAGCTACTATACTAAAGGTGGGCCACATTTCCCTAGTAAGATGTTCATAGTTCTTTTAATACTCAAACGATGAGCGCCTGACATAAAAGTTTAGTACAAGGTACTGCGCAGAATATATAATTCCAGGAATATATTGGAACAAGGTGTTACGTAAAAGTTCCTTTAGAACATTATAAACGAAATTATGCAATGCCTGGATCTCATTCAAAATAGTCCTCCTTGGGAGAGTATTCGCCGCTCCCTGCGATATTTCAATGCACTAAAACCTCTCTGGACTTTCTTTTCCCAAAAGTTGCTAACCACTACTTGCGGTTCTGCTTGGATAGCATCACGGGTAGTTAATGTCAAATCTTTGGTTCGTTGAAGCTGAATTGCACTTTGATCACAATAAAAAGTCATACAGTATCACGTTGGATTTATACGATAAATGAGAATCAAATGTCATTTCAATTTGTTTTTCGCCACAAGTTCCTGGACGATAAACGCGTGAAAGAAGAAGTCCTCTGATATAATCCTCTTGCCAGTCACTTTATTGCATAGGTCTGGCCCGTCGAGGATGGTCAACCTACGACTTTCCAAGACCGAGTTCTTGAGAGCAGTAACATTAATGAGCTTAATGCCTGGTGACGTCATCCAGAGGAAACAACTCTCATCTGATTTTCTGCCATCTTTAATTCGTTTAAACTATTCGCAAGTTTAACTGTAATCTGAAGCGCCTTCCCCAAAAAGCTTTCTTTATGCAACAATGGACATACGGCGGTTCGCAAGAGATTCACATGAAAGGTCACGCACGCACGTCGCGGTCAAAAGTCCGTCGTCATCAGCTGCGCTTGTCATGCAACGCATGAAAATGGGAAAACGCGCATAAAAGCTAAGTACGATCGCCTAACTAGTGCAAAGCAGCTCAAGGCACTAACAAGGAGGTTTGATGGGCTATTCGACATCCTAAGGCACTGCCGCACAAACCTTGCACATATAAGATCACATTTGGCAGAGTTTCGCAGTACATTCTTCTCGAACTACACAGGCATACCAAATACTTTTGGGTCGCACCTTGTTATATTAGAGGCCGCCTTCTTCTTTATGAAGGGCATACAAAACAATATATGGGTATGAAACATCCCTCCTATCTATATGCTGGAAGTTGGACTTGCCACGAACCCTGCATGCACTGCTTCAGCAGACGCTAACATTGACCTTGCGCACCAATTTTCTCAAAACCACAAAGTTGAACAAACTTATCTAAATTGCGTCTAGCCTAGCTGCCTAGCTTCTAAGCTCCAGTGACTTTAGGGCACGATCCGTAATTCCCTCAAGTAAGTACGGTGTGGATCACCTTCAACCGGGTTCACACGTAAGTGTTTTGCTTCCCGTGCACAGTACAAAGTGTTCGATAATTTTGTCGTGTTCTCTTAACATTAATATAGCTGTGTGTCCACCGAATGACTTGTTTATACGTCAGTCGCTAAATCAGTTAACTTCTTCCAAACATCGCTCGTGCAAATTTGGATATCTCTTTGGATTTGACTGAATGACTGTAGAACTTGAAAAGATAATCAAACGTCTGTTGCTTACAGAGCAGCGAGAATATATACAGAAGCGTGATGGATCATGACAGCACCAAAAGATTCTAGCATGCACCCGAGCCACCACTGACCCCGCCACAGCGAATATGGGGTGACCAACATACAAACCCGAAATAAAATCAGCAGCAGTAGCGGTGGGACGAGCAACTTTAGGCCAAACTGGCCGCTATGAACATAGGAAAGTGTTCATTTGATATAGTCATCAAAGTCGATTTATCTCTAAAGAAAAACTTCTGTTTCGTCACTTTGAATCGTGTTTCTGGTGTTGGAAGCCACCCAATTTTGTTGAGCCGACTGCAACTCCCATTTTACCGGACACGATCGAGTTCTTAGAAGTCTCACTGTCGTCTACGGCGTTGCCAATTCAACCGGCATTGCTGAAATTTTGTTCTGCCATATCTTAGAACCACCCACTACCTGTGTATATATATATTGAAAAATCTCAGAAACACCCTTCGAATTGGCAACGCTGTAGAGGAATTTGACCACGCCCCAACTGCCTTGCTCAAATGGTCAAACTATAGTAAGCGATTGAAGGTCAACGCCAGAGGAGCGAATTAGCGGGTCGAAGCCAGTGCAGTTATTTGAAGTTAAGGACAAGTTAAGTTGAGTGAGCTTGGCTTAGATTGACCTTGATGACTCAATGGTACACGTCCTAGGCAGCGCGGCTGTAACTGATGGCAACTTCTTCCGTCCTCTACATTATCGAGTGTGCCAGTGTTACGTTGATATGGTGTAAAAATATTGCACAAAATCCTAGTGAACTTTGCAGCAGCAGATGTCGTGACCCCCATTACCGTTAAACTCTAACGAATATTGTGACTGGAAGAGCTGCTTTTGGCTGAAGCATGCAGCGGTCCATCCTGCAATTCTCAGCACTTCCTATAGGGGTGCCTGACAAGCTGTTGGTTCTTAAGAGGGTTGGGTAATCTGTTAGTTCCTGGGGTTCTAGGTGATCTGTCGGGTACTAGGGGGTATTAGGTGATCTGTTAAATCCTGTGGGTGCTGGGTGAGGCATCACATGCAAGAATGCTGAATCTGTGCGAATGTTTCATCAAGAAATCTCTATTCAACGTTTGATAGGCTGCAGGACTTCATATGCGGCGTTAGACAGGTGTCTACAACGGAAAGGTGTAGCATATAGTCACTGCACTGAACTAGAGCCCTTAAATTTCTACACTACTGCCGGCGCCAGCGAAATTCATCTGTTAAATTTCGAAGCACACAACGAAAATCGCTCGGCGGCGATGCAGGACAGTCGCATCACACCGTTATTCCCCTATAATCATTCTCTCTTCGTATTAAATAAACATGAAACGATTCGCTGTTTCCTGTACAGTGTTTACCCGTACGGCGGGAACTTGTCGTTTCTGCGTTGCATATTTTTTTTAATGAAATAAAAGTAGTCAAACATGCATCCATTTTCTCACGAAAGATAAAAAATTAGCTACATAACTCATATCATGCATAAAAATTATCATTTTAACTAGCTGAGACTGAAACTCTTCAGATTTTGCATTACTTCTGTCCAGATAATTTGTTTGAATGATCGGGCTCAGCAATCTATGGATATTCAAAGTAAAAATCCTCAGCCGTGGAAAGTAGGCTAAGAATCGGATATCCGGTCCCCCTCTAACTGATCCACGGGCAAGCGACAGGGAGTGACTGCAAGAGAAATGAAACACTGACTGGAAGACTGACATTTTATATACTGAATGCAAGAGTGTCATGCTATCTGATTGAAGCAGCCCAGTCTTACCTTGATGTCCACCTTGTCCCACGGGATGGTCTTAAGTATGTTAAACTCTTGGCCCTCCACGTCCAAGCTGAAGTAGTCTACGTGGGTGAGGTTAGTGGCCAGCAACAGCGAGTAAAGAGGTAAGCACTGAGCTTCGTATAGCTCAGAATAATTGACTTCTTCATGCTCCAGAAGCACCTTGTCGATATCAAGGGTCTCCGTAAGGAAGGAAGAGCCACGTAAGAGTGCCTGGAATATAGACAGCTAGTCAGTAGGAATTCGAAACTGAAATCTATACTACGCTCACAGATAGCAACACGATTATGTTTGATTGTGTTCTTCTCAACACAGTTTGTGTCCTAACTTGCAGAACAAAAATACTAAACACCTATTTACTCTACATTATGCGACTTTTTAATGCAACATGGCTGTCCTCTGTGGGATATTCTCCATTTCACGAGATTTGATTCTTACTATAGCATTTTGAGTTGTGTTCAATGCCGAGTTTGCGTAGCAGCTTATGAAATTTGGTCGGCATTTTCTGTTTCTAGCATGTAAGTGTCATTTTAGTATAATTAAATATATGAACATCGTGATCTCGCCATCCAGAACCATGCATGTAAGAGATCACAGAGTGACAGAAGTTTCGCCCTGGGTTACTTATTATAACACCGATACACTGAGTAATTTTTGTTTTGCAATACGCCGTCATCCCCTCGTCTCTTCCGCTGTTTGGACTATTTTCCCATTCTGTTATTATTATTATTATTATTATTATTATTATTATTATTATTATTATTATTATTATTATTATTATTATTATTATTATTAAAACTTCACGCTTGGGCTCCCATGGACAGGTAATACAACCCAAATGAAGCATTTGCAACTCCGGGAAGCCCAAAACGCTGCTACAGGAAATCCAGCAAAAAACTATTAACAGCAGACTTAAAAGCCTGCAGGCCAACACGACCAAAAGCCGATGCAGGCAACAAATTCCNCGTATAGCTCAGAATAATTGACTTCTTCATGCTCCAGAAGCACCTTGTCGATATCAAGGGTCTCCGTAAGGAAGGAAGAGCCACGTAAGAGTGCCTGGAATATAGACAGCTAGTCAGTAGGAATTCGAAACTGAAATCTACATACCACGCTCACAGATAGCAACACGATTATGTTTGATTGTGTTCTTCTCAATACAGTTTGTGTCCTAACCCGCAGAGCAAAAATACTAAACACCTATTTACTCTACATTGTGCGACTTTTTAATGCAACATGGCTGTGCTCTGCGGGATATTCTCCACATTCACGAGATTTTATTTTTACTATAGCATTTTGAGTTGTGTTCAATGTCGGGTTTGCGCAGCAGCTTATGAACTTTCGTTGGCATTTTCTGTTTCTAGCATGTAAATGTCATTTTAGGATCATTAAATGTATGAACTTCGTGTATCTCGCCATCCAGAACCATGCATGTAAGAGATCACAGAGTGGCAGAATTTTCGCCCTGGGGGACTTATTATAACACCGATACACTGAGTAATTTTTGTTTTGCAATACGCCGTCATCCCCCCATCTCTTTCGCTGTTTGGAATATTTTCCCACTCTGTTTTGTCGTACTGGCTTCGCGTAGGATGCCAAGCCAAGTGAAAGTTGTGTATTGTATTTATTTATTATTCAATATTATTCCGTATGCTTAGAATAAAAACGGAAGATTTGATGAATAACTGATGTGCAAAACTATAGCTGAACTGAAAACTGTAACATTGCAGCAAATTTCAGTATAGTAAGGCATGAAATCCCATTAACTCGGGGAAACCCCGATTGTGTACAACCGTGTTCCAGGAAAAAAGCTGCTCTTCATGAACAGAACTTGAGAGCAAGTTTTGACGTCAATGTTCAGCAGTGACGTCTGTACTGTACTTTGTGACAAGAAGAAGGGCATGGAGTGTAAATATTATCTGTCTGCACCCACCGCCATGGGACGAGTGCGCAGGGAGAGGCAGCAGTTGGAGGTGACGGCTTTTCTGTTCTTCTTCCTCATGGCGGCGAAATTGCTAGGGTTGGGCTCGACGATGAGGCCTGTCCAGCCCCGGGTCTGCTCCAGGTAGAGCGTGTTGGAGAGATACTCGCCGTCGTACCCACCGCACTCCACGAACACTCCGCCTCGCTGTTGGTGGAGATGATCATGAGGTCCATACACCGAGTACACAATGAATAGCATTAAAACTGAGCATTTGTGATAATGACTGTTTTACTATTCGTGACAAGTGCGGATATTATGGATATTGAAACAGCGAAATGCATTCCGCAGCAGTTCAAGCATGTTTATATGTAATAAATACATACATTAATACATCATCTTTTGATAATACATTTTTCTTATGCAGGATCTAATTCTGAAAATTTTTAAGAAGCATGTTTAATGAAACCAGGATGTTTATTCTTCTGCACAGAGCAGGGGTGAAATTAGGAGGTGACTTTAAGTTGAATTTCCCCATACATTTACTGAAAAACCCTAAATCTGAATCTCACTTTTGTTTACCAAACCCCATTACTCAACTTGGCTATGTAGTCCTGGCTCTGATGGGGGGGGGGGGTATCTGTGTGCATTTCTCTTTTACAGCTATTATGAGCTATACCATTTGTTTTCCTAGGCAATGTGATGAGGACATAAAAAAGTAGGGTGAAACTTTCGCACCTGGTATAGTTTTGATGGGGCATCGGGGTCTTAAATTTACCGATTGTGGACCGATATTTCTGAAACGTGTTCAGCATATGTATTTTTGAAAAATAAACACAGTTTGCTCCACAACATTTTTGATTTAGGCCTTAGTTTTCAAGATATTGTGAAATTGATACAAATAATTACCCCTATATTTTTGGGAAATTTCAAAAGCATAAAAATGAATTTTCATGCTAAAAAAAATGACAGTTGTGGAGTTCTTGAAAGATTCCTAACAAATCAATAGAGCTGAATTTTCCATTTTTGCCCTCATGATTTTTTTTTTATCTCAGCTCAAACCCGAATATTTTTTTGTTTTTCCCCTATATTTTAGTAAGCGATCAAAAATCAAAAGAAAGTGAAATAGAAAACGGAAATTCCAGCTCTATAGTTTTGTTAGGATTCATTCAAGGATTCCATAACTGTCATTTTTTTAGCACGAAAACTCATTGAGTTGAATTCGTTTGCAATTTCCAATGTATATATTTCACAGTTTCTCGTCCCGTCAACACCTGGTATTATCCAGACAAGTGGCTCTCCGTCCGCCTTGTGCTTTGATAGAATAAATACAAAGAATCGAGGCAGGAGTCCCACCGGGGACCTTGAGCTTACAACGCCGCCAGTCTAGCCACTAAGCCACAAACAGCCTAAAAGCAACGCCAGCACGCAAGGTACTTGTGTTGCCTGCTGCATCAGGGCAAATATATAAATGCAGAGCCGTACGTGTATGAGGGAGCTCATCCATCTACCCTGAACAATTCTATAATTACATAATCTCAAAAACTAAGGCTTGAATCAAAAAAGTTGTGTGAACAAAACATGTTTCTTTTTTCAAAAATACATAGTCTGAGCAAGTTTCAGAACAATCGGTCCACGATCGATAATTTTAGCCCCTTATGCCCCCTCGATACCGTACGTAGGAGTTACTAGTCCTCGCCCAGAAACTGTCTTGTACGTAGCTTCACGCATAGCCTTTTTCAAACATTAGTTGAAGAGATTTTCATATATCTCATGTACGTATATATACATACTGGAATATACAACATAAATACATATTGTATGTTTCTCTGTTACATACACAGTGCAGTTGCTCCACTCTTTCAGACGGGTAGCTGCCTAAAGCCACCTTAAGCTCGTCCGTAATATCGAAGGCAATATAGTCGTCAGTCCACCATAGAACATCGACTGGAGCCGTCAGCAGCAGAGCAGACGCTGTAGCATTTGCAATGGCGGCTTTTCATTGCTCAACTTTATTTGCCAGGCAGTATTATTATGTGACAAGGGCTGCCTCTTGCATTCCTACGAGATAAAAAATTGTATCGAGGCAGTAAAGCCTTTTACTAATAGGGATCAACTCGTGGCTGCGGTTGTGCTCTTCATATAGAAGGAAGCCCTCTGCACCTGCCAGCTTCATATTCCACAGAGCACATAACTTGCGGCGCGTGTGGCCAAATCTGAAACTCAGAGCATTGCTGTTTTTCTCCTTCCCGTTCTATCAAAGAACAACAAAAATTAATTTCTTTGAATCCGAAAAAATAATCGGGACATAGATAGTGCTGTTTTTAATAAGCCAGCAAGTTTGCTAATATGTCAAAGTTTTAACTACATAGCAGCTTTACAGATTAAGGTACTGCATGCACATAAGTACGCAGTCATAAGTATCAGCCGCTGCAGACTAAAGTGAAAATAGCTGTCATAAGTCTAAAGACAGCATCTATGTAATTGAAATATAAATATAGGACAGTCCCATTACATACATAGTACTTACATCTATAGTGGAAGCCTGTCATTGCTCTCAAGACTTCCATGTTGTATAATGACGCTCAGATATGTCTTGTGGCATCACGAAGTGCACGCATTCCCCAGTAATTTTTTTTTTTTTTTTTTGGAGGGGGGGCACACCATACACTCGTGCGCACAACTTACAAGCGGACGTGTAGCCCGTACGTCGTTTATGCTGCTGTATCTATGCTACCGACTTTTGCTGTCTGTCGTAATGACGTGCGAGAAAAACTCCACTCATTCGTAGTAAATCATGCGATTACTTAGTGTGGGCCTGGCATTACAAGTCCAAAAATTTCTAGATCCAAAGTAAGAAGAGCAACACAAAAAGACAAGTCTAAGCTCGCGCACCGAAGCATGTAGGAAGGAAGGCCCTATATGCATAAATTATAATAGAAACTAGACGTGGGTACTAGCAGTCCCTGCAGCCACGTGCAGTTCAGCCACATAAGTAAAGATGGCCGAGGCTACAACACTCAAACCTTTTCCTCCTCCTGTGAGTGGGTCGTAGGCGGCCTTGCAGGGAGTGAAATCTGTAGTTTTTTACGCACTTACATGCATCACCGGTTGTTCCGAAACCGTGACACTAAATAACTGCATCAGTGTGCTAGGTGCGTCATCAGGAGTTCCTGACACTTTTACTAGCCCTGTTCTAACGATAATAATAATCATGCATTATCTCGTATATAGTAAATATATTTAACCGGGTATTGCTTTCACTTTAATTATAAAATTTCAGAGGGCTGGTGGTGAAGAGCATGAAGAGCCAGCACTGCGAGAAGCCAAGAAACGAACTCGGCCAATGAGAGGTCATTCATTCCAAATTTTATGGCAAACGGAATACGTCCTGATGTGCCTCCTCTGTATGCCAGATAATGAATTCATCATTATTTTAGTCATATTAGGAAAGTTAGTTTAAGTGTGCCATGATGATTGATTGTTTATTGTTTTCAATTACTTAAAGTACAAATCAGTACTATATAATAATTCACGTCCTGTTTTCATTTATTTATATAATTATATCTTTCCTGTCACGCTCTATGGGAATAAGATAGGAGAAAATTCAGATTTCAAAATGTTAAAAAAAGTTGGGTACCTTGTAATCTTTTTCTTCAGCATTAGATAGGGGAAAAATAGAACTAATAAGATAGGAGAAAATTCAGATTTCAAAAGGCGAAAACAAAGTTGGGTACATTGGAATCTTTTTCTTCAGCATTAGATAGGGCAAAAATAGAACTAATAAGATAGGAGAAAATTCAGATTTCAAAAGGCGAAAACAAAGAACCCATGTAACCTTAGAAAAAGAAGTCATAATCTATCCCCTTTTTACTCCTTCGGGTTTTCTGCCGCCCCCAAAACCACTTCACAATTAAAAAACGGCAGTAAATATTACTGCCGTTCCCGATGATCTCTACAATATTACAAAAACACAGAACATAAATTAAAAATACTCCCATAAAAGCACGATTGCTCATTGGGTACACTTGGCATTTAATGATCTCTATATTTCCATAAACAACGGTGCATATGGTGGTCTAGTGACACATTGATGATGCACCGTTGTGGTGTGATTTTAGGACAAGGCTATTATGCACCAAGATGCATAAAAAAACAGTAAGTTTTCCCAAGTGCCGAGACGAAACTTCAATTTACACGCTTCACACGCGTGACAAATTTATGAAGCTTATTTTCACTTTCTCCTATCAAACGAAGCGTTCCAGCCTGCTATGTCTGTAGCGATGACACACTTCACAACGCATGAAACATATATGCGAGCATCCAGATTTTCCTATGAAACGCCTATGTACAGCCAAACTTTTCTGCGAAGTACCTGTATATGTACATCCAGTTTTTTTCAAGTCTTGTATAGCTACAAAGCTCCATCAGGCGGGGGTTCTTGCAGTCCACGTCAGATGAAGCCCTGTAGCTACAAGACTTGCAAACAGAAGTTTCATTCTTGTGTCTTGCCGAATCGTGTTGGCTATTCGTCTCGGCACGGCGGGATTAACAAATGGAGTACCACTAACATATTTCTTATTTGAAAATGTAAAATCGCCTTCACCGCATAGGTACTTCAATTAACATGCTTACGTGCCCTGGTTCGTTCTGAAAATAAATTTCATCCAGGGCCCCAAAGAAGTGCACTTCTGAACTATTTCGTTCGAGACGATAGCCTCTTAAATTTAACAGCGGCGCCATCTCAACCGTTCCCATTTCGCAATGAACGATTGGCCTTCCCATGGCGGCCTGTAAACAACAGCAACGTTGACGTATGCGTTACCTAGCAGCAGAACCATGCCGACATGGGAATAGTAGCTACGTCCAACCTTGCGGCAACAGGCCAGACAGCTGACCGTTCAAGTGCTGGGGAAGTCTACTTATGTGCCAAACGTTTTGGTACGTCTAGCCGACTTGTAGTCTAATGACAATCCTGCTGCAGATGTCAGCATATCAGGCGTGCCCATACGGCAGCTGATGTATGTTGGGTGATAGAGGATGCAGCTGAGGTAATTATTCAGAAATTCGTGGCTAGCTCTTCAGGCAGGTATGCAGGCAGGCTTATCAGGCAGGCTTACCAGAATATATGACTTGAAAATTTTAGCTCTGTCGCTTCTGAAAGGCCAAAATCTACCTTCTAGATATCGCTATCTTATATCCTAAGGACGGCAGCTTTGCCCCTTGCGGATCAAAACTGGCAGCATTTACAACATAAGGTTTGCCAGCTTCTGTTGTTGCTTGAGAGGAGAAATATAACTAGAGTTTCAAAATCAAAGTACTTTGTTAAATTGTTGAGAGATCAGTTTCGTCAGGGGAAAGGTTCAAGCTTAGCAATGACACTGAACACGTTAGGGACGGTTGCCTCGGAGCCTCCTGCCCCATCAGTTTGAATAGTTACACTCCTACGAAGGACGCTAGCAATGCAGACGCAGCCACTGTCGCCACACCGGTGAAAAAACGCAAAACTTCCTGCTTAATAAGACCGCCTACTGTTCCCAAGCCTCTGAAGATTATTTCTTGGAATCAGTACGTATTCATTTAAAATGGAAACTTGTCACTGATAATAAACGCTTATAATGTGGCGAAAACATATGACAAAGTTGCCACTAACAATTAGTGTTAAATTCTCCTATTGGCAAAAAAAAAAACAGACGGATTATTCAACCTTAATATCGTTAACATCCTCTATTACTGGGCCGTGTGACCTCCAACAAGTTGCAAGCCTAAAGTAATTACTGATAAATCTTTGGCAGTGTTTTCCACGATTCGTCTTTCAATGCTATAAGCAGATCGCAGACATGCATGGATGCCATCGAGAAATAGACACAGTGTTTGTGCTGGTGGCTGCACGCGCTTAGATGATTTTCTCCCAATAATGTATATAATTTTACACTAACTAGGCGGTAAATTTCTAATTTTTTCAACGCATCTGAAGTTTTGCTCGCCACTGAACAGTTTCCATATTTCCATGGGTTCCAAGAAAAAAATGTACAGGCTTGGGCAGATTAGACCGTCCCCTTAAGCTCTAAATTTTGCATTTTTAGCGCATTGTCATCGTCCGTTGTAGACCCAGATGACAAACAGCGGTCTGCCAGGTAATGACTGCGATGGGCTGCAATAACCATTGGTTTGTTTGTAGTTATAAATTGGTTTAAACTTGTAATTTTTACCTCAGCCATGATTTTATCAGCGTTTGACGGTTTGATTATATGTCTGTCTCTCTGTCTGCCTATCACCAAAATAACTTAATAAGTTAGGGAGAGGGATTGTGAGGCACGTTAGGAGGAACATATGATTCACTGTTGGGGAAGGTCCATCCAACTAGCTGTCTGTTTGTTTGTCTGCTTATCTCATAAGCGCCCAGGATGTGAAAGAATCAGCCGATTTCGATGAATTTTTATATGGCATATCTTCTTTGACAAAATAACTAGTAGCCATGAAATTAAATGTCTCCTTCATCTAAAAGTATATTTCTGGGGAGGTCTACCCAGGTAGACATTGGGCGGACTGAGTGATATGTATCACCAAAAATGAGAGTTCCACTTTGGCAATGCTTCTCGTATTGAATATCCAGCTAAAATTAAATTATTTTAGTGCTTATGTTAATGCACACGTAGCGGGGGAAAGGTTCTAACAGTTGCAAAGCTTCTGGGTAAAATTATTACAAGTTACATAATTTGAAAATGGAAAATATTAACTTAATACATTTTATTGTTTGTTAATAGACCATTTTTTTATTTTCTGAACATGGCACTCAGCGACTGAGTATTTTCGAAACTTTGACGTGTACGCATCTGCTGGCTACCACCGTTGTAGCCTAGATACACATTCCTCTCGTACTTTTGACAGTCTATCATTGAAAGTAAAGTTTTAAATAAAACGCAGGCGTTTCATGCCGTTGCAGTGAATAGATAAGAGCGGAAACTGGACGGTAAATTTCTTTGAATTGCTCGAATGCGGCAAAAAATATATAAGCCTTGACTCATCCTACTGAATTCGCTTTGCGGGCCACAGTCCCTACCAGTCAAGTAGAGCATTGGTTGGCGAATCACCGCTCCCGGCAATTTTTGCTTCTCGTCTGCATTAGGTTTACCTGGAATTTTAAGCGCATCTATTTATATAAATCCAAGGACTTGCCCATTCTGTTGTACGAAGCACTTGTGTGCCCCAAATTAGAATTTGCTGTTCAGTTCTGTTTGCCATTCCAGTGCAACGATGTTAATAAATCCAACGCAGGGCAATAAAATTTATACCTCAGCTGTGGAACAAACCCTACGAGTGTTGCCTATAAGAAGTCGAACTCATCGCTCTCAAGCAAAGACGATTCAGGAGGAAACTAATACAAACATTCAAGTACTGCAATGGCTTTAACTACAGACAGAGGTTGATGATCGACTCCGAAACAAAGACCTAAAACTCCAACATAATTACCAATGAACCGCTCTAAGCAGTTTCTCCAGTACTTCAGGGTGAATATGTGTAATATACTCTCCTACGAGGTCATCTGTGCAGAAACGGTCTACGCCTTTAATGGCTGATGCACAGTAACGCAAAAGTTGCCTGCCCCCTAACTCCACTTTTCACTTTGTCGGTAACGTGCCGTGTTTCCAACTTTCGAGTTTTCAATGTCACACTAAAGGTATGCTTCATTAACATTTCAAACTAAGTCAGAAATAGGAGGTATATTGAGAATATGACCATTTCCGCTAGTCCTAGCGTACCAAACTTGTATTTTAGATATTTATCTGAGTGTTGAAGAATTGTGCAAGCTGGAACCTTATTGCGACAACGTAATCGGATGTGGAATCGTGTGGAAGTATAATTTTTGCGTTAGTGTGCACCCGCCATAAGAATCGTCTTGGTAAACATTGGGAGCGACGTTCTCTGCAGCTACGAACTCCGTCTCCGCTAGTCATAAACTCTTAACGGCCGAAGCTTCAGAAGCCACCCTAGTCCATTGTCTTTCATGACACAAAGAACTTAACGTCTCCAAGCTCCGCCGATCTGCAACAATTAATCGTACATTTACGATTATCTTCTTGGCTGAGTTTATTCTCTTCGTCTTCTTCTTTTCTTCCTCAAATATATTGTTTTCTGACCCAATGGCAATGATCTCTGAGGGCGGGAGCGTGAGTCCCGGCAGCTCTCTGGGAATAGGCTTGCTGGTCTGTATACAGCCAGCTATCTAATCTAATCTGAATTTCTGAACAAATTAATCCACTGCAAACATTATCACTACATCAGTATTCAAGTTTATAGAAGAAATAATACTTTTATCTAATGTACCTACTGCCTGCAGAAGTGGGAAGACATCACCACCATGGCCACACCTTTTGTTTGAAGAATTCGTCAACTATCTGCGCATGCCGGTTGCGTGGGTCCCCCCTCCCCCTGAGGCGGTAGGGGAGGTGGGACGGAGGGGTGAGGTAGTGCCGCTGGATGAGCTGCACCAGCCGAGGGTCGTCCATTGCCGTAAAAGAATTGAAAACTTTGGCTGGCGGCAAGTTAGTTCTGTGCAGCTGTGACGACCGAGACGTGTCGACACTACCTGCAATGGAAACCTTAGAGAGGCGGCGTTGCCATATTTGAAATATCCACCAAACCAGTGCGGGCGGCATCATGAAAACATGTATGAAAATTAAATGGTAGCAAGACGGGGTACTAAAGGAAAGTTTGCTCATTATTGGGGGAGCTCAGCCCCCCACCCATCCCCCCCCCCTTCCTTTTTGGTACGGCCACTGCACAGAATTGATGTACGAGGGGAATTCAAAAAGTTCTCGGAATTGCTGAAAATGTTTAGCAAACTTAAATTGAAGCCTTTTTTGTTCGTGCAAACGTACTGCTCTGTCAAGACTCTTGTCCTCAGATTCATTTCACCAACTTCGTTTGGTGTCGAAGTCGCTGGAAGAAATTTGTTAGTATTGAATTTTCCTGCACCTTGCTGGCTGAGTGGCGAGTGGTACTTGAGTTGCGTTCTGATGAATATTAAGTGAATTCTAGACTTTTGTTTTGACAGCGGATTTGAAACTAAGGATTCTTAGTAGTTTGGCATTTACCAAAAGTGAGGGCCTCGATCTCATCGGTGCCACCATTTGTTATGACCTGACTTGTGCCATGTAGTCCTAGCGATCAGATGCCAGCTATCATATCAGGCAGCATTTGACGTTATTGGTTCAGTCATGACGCTACGAGAGAAATTTCTTACGATATTCTTGAATTCCCCCAGTACAGGGTGGTCGGATGCAGAAAGATA
Source organism: Parhyale hawaiensis (assembly GCA_001587735.2). Taxonomy (NCBI): domain Eukaryota; kingdom Metazoa; phylum Arthropoda; class Malacostraca; order Amphipoda; family Hyalidae; genus Parhyale; species Parhyale hawaiensis. The sequence goes on from LQNS02276866.1 coordinate 28,302,736, forward strand.
GCTGCTGGGTAGTTTATAGTAAAATTTCTGCAACAAAGAAATATACAGTACATGTTTGAAGTTAAATTTGGAGGTCAAACTGTTTCGATGTTATTGCGTAGTTCTGACGGCTTCTTCACCCACTGCTGGTAGTCACTCATACATGCCCATCAGCTATGTGGTAACATCTCTTCACAAACCCTCAAAAATAAACTGCAAGATGTTAAGAAACCCCGGCTAAACCGGTTGGCTGGCTATTGGATACGCCGCTGATATCGTCTGGTACAGAGATAAAATAAATTTAGTAAGGGAAGACTCTAGTTCACAATGCATAGTAAGTATAGTTAAGTGCCTGTACCTGAAGCAGTCTAGCGCTCTATGCAGGCATGTGCAGAACTAGTACGGGAAAGTTCATAATTGATTCACTATCTAAGGAAAGAAGCACTTTAGAAACAAGCACTATAATGAAGACCTTTGCGTGTGTGTCTGCCAATTGTCTGTCACGCTTGAAATATTCACAAAACCGCGCATAAAAGCAGGCTAGAGTCTTTTGGATACCTCTGAAATACGAATTGTCTTTTAGTATCACTCAGTGACCTATTCAAAAAATTGATACTATTTAATTAATAATTTCTCGCAGTTCGGAAAAGAGGATAGTAATGCTTTGCTAAATAGAATTTGAAATCGCTAATTAAATAGTCGGGTGCTTTTACGTATCCTACATATCTGAACGTCGATCATGACTTACCAGTGATGCCGTACCAATGAAAATGCGAACTATTCCCGCATAGTACACTTTTGACAGCAACAGTTCATCAGAAACGCCTCGGCTCGACACACATTTGTATCCAACAGTTTACCTGAGCTCGGGTCGGCTTGGTGACTTTATTTTTAGCCAAATAACCGGTTCTCAGATATGGCAGCCACTGATGTGCAACCATGGACAAACTTGTGAAGCACAGCAGGAAAATGTTGTTTTTTGATATATCTCAATAGATGTTACCTGCGTAGTTGATGTCCGATGGTTGCATCGGTTGAAAATTGCACGGTTAATAACAAAGATATGTTTTTACCATGCTGCGAGATGAGGGCGCTTCAGGTGGCTCATTCAGGAAGTTTTATTTATTCTCGGTATATCGCAGCCCGTCTGCTGATGATAGGGTCTTTGATAGTCTCCTGGATGCGATGGCTAGAATTCAGTCCTCGGATAGGCGTTCTGCCTTTGCCTTTATGGGTGACTTTAATTGTTACCATGTGGAATGGTTAGGCTCTGGGAGGACTGATTGCCATGGTCATGCCGCCTTCGATTTCGCGAGTGCTTCTGGTTGTGAGCAATTGGTTGAAGGTCCTACCCATTTGATGGGAGGTGTTCTTGACCTACTGAAATACTGTTGGTGACAAGGCCGAAAAAGGTACATGACATCAAGAGAGGACAGATTGATGAACAGGACATCGCTGGTTGATAGAAGAAAGACTTTCAAACTGAACGCTGAGCAAAAAAAAAGTACTCTTTGCGTCCGGTACGACGAAGACATAGAGCTTGATCTCCAATGATGCGAAGCTAGGAAAAGCCATTGTTGTCTCATGCACTGAGGTATACGAGACTTTGTTTGCAAAAGCACATGAGCATTGTAGTGGTGATGATTGCTATCACCCACAGTGCGTTATACTTAAGGTGAAACTTGGCCGAGACAGCGTTATGGTTTGGAGCTGCAGGTGTGGCGTCGTTATGCAGGGCGCTGTAAATGAATTCACCACGCACACCAGCACGTTGGACGGAAGGTACAGCCACTCATTGGAGAAAATATTCAACAACAACGTACTACCAGAAGCTGTCATCTTCCAGCAAGACAGTGCCTAATGTCACACATCAAGAGTTTCGAGAAGTCGGTTTGAGAGGAAGAATGTGAGGTAATGGATTGCCTCTCCTTAGTCCTCCGACTTAAACCCTAGCGAGAATCTGTGGCCCCAGTTAGGGAAACGAGTTACGATGCATAAATGTTCCTCAAAACAGCAGTTAGAAGCCAAACTTCATGCAGAATGGTTCAAAGTTGATGCAGCCACTTGTACTAATTTTGTCTCTAGCGTGGTAAAACGAATAAAAGCAGTGCTGAAATTTTAAGGAAGTTATACTAAGTATTAGATGTTATCATATTTTATACTGTAACTTAGTGTATCATGTGGTAGCATTAATAAAGTACCGTTAAACTGATTTTTTTACTTTTTTGCGGCACCTTATAATTTTATCTAAGGCTGCATATCGGTAGGGAGAGATGGTGCATTGACAGCTGTAACAAACGTGCAATACCTTCCTATATATTATTCCGGGTCCACTGTAATTATGGCAATATACGTTTTATCAAGTATCAATATCAAAAAGTAGTGTAATTGAAAATTTATTAAATGAATATATAGCTCAAAGACGCTGACAATAATCAACAGAATTTATGCAATCTGGCCTTTTTCGTTTTTATGGCAGACTTCAATTTAACTTTGGAAAGCTTCACGGGAGGCACGAAGCACTTCTTGCGGATGCAGAGCCCATTCTTAACTCAGTTCACACTTCAATATTGCAAGCGAATCGTGTGGAGTTCTGCAGACCTTACTTTCAAGATTGACCAGAGCGTCCAAGTCCAGAATCTTGGAAAGCTATTCTTTGCGCAGGAACGCTGGAATGTGCGCATGAATTCGGCGTCGAGTCATTTCGGGGCCATGTGCTGGAGTAGAGAGTTCTTAATGGGTCTAAGGAGCACCAAGAAACTGATGCGTGCCCAGGACAGCAGCCCCTCTTCCAAAATGTCAAAAATGTAACGCCGGCTGTCGAGTTTGGCTCCTGGTGGAACAAAAATGAGAGGAGACCTCCCATAGAGGCACGGAATGCGGTCCATAGCATTTCAACAGTGGATTCTGGTTTTGTGCCACTCTTCTACCTTCCACAGATCTATCGCTAGTCCAAACTCTATCACTCTTATGACTTAGAGTCTGTTGAACATTTAATTTTTCATCAGTGAAAACCAACATGCCATCTTCCAAGAGCTTAAGCATCTGTTGACTTTTGTCAAATCTCATACGTTCATCTAGGGAGTAATAATAGCGGCAGGAACGGACACGCATACGAAGAAAAAGAACGATTGGGGTCCTCATCACAGCGAACGCAGCGTCGAGAAGTTAGCATGCTGCTTATGGTTTTCTCATTGATAATGCCGTCTCTTCTGCTTAACTTAGACGTGCTACTTAGCACTCAATATAGGTCTGTACTGTATGTGTTGTCTTTAGGCCCATTGTTAGCAGGTATTCTTCTTCATATAATGCAGATAAGCCCATCGTGCTGCTGAAGCAACCACTCGCTTGATAACTTGAGTGGAAAGAATGGTAGTAATCATATTCTTATGATGTTTGTTAACTCTTTGATGCAAATTTGGCTTTCTATTGTATGGTGTTTCCAGTTGCAGAACATGATTTTCAGATTTGACGTAATATTGTGTATAAAACCGTTTTGACAGAGGCAAAGCAGGAAGACTTGGAAAAGTGTCTGGTACATGTCACAAGGCAGCTCAGTGAAAAGAGTTAAACTTCAATGTACTGTGACATCTATCTATCTATATTATATCTATCTATATTATACGAAAAGTCTGTGAACCGGTCTTGCTTGCTTGTTTGTGTCTTGCTTGTTTATTTACTTGTGATCTTATTTGACACATCTTCTTCACTTTTAGATGGGGAAGAAATTCGATTGATCTACTCACTACTCTGGCCTATCGTATCTGTCATTGATTAGCCCTTTAATTCGATTGTATCTGTGATACGCACGTGGAACCTGCCCCTTGGTTGCAAGAACGGGCACGATAATTTA
>LQNS02276866.1:28310294-28325539 GCA_001587735.2 Parhyale hawaiensis
TATATTCAGAAGTTTAAGTCTCCGTTTCCACAACAAAGGCGATGTCACAGAGAAAGAATGAAGGGACACGTAGTGTGATAATAGACACGTGGAACCCATGCACGAGGGTGTTCCCACAAAGGATCAACGCGCATGGGAACAGAAGGCGGGAAAGAAGAAGGAGAAGAACAGTTGGAAGTAAGATCAGTATGAGTTACAGGTGAGAAAGAAGAAAAATGGGCACGAAAGACAGACAAGACGATCGTGATGACGACCCAACGGGTCACGGGTCGTCTAGTACAGTCTAAAAGATAGGTGACTGGCAGTGGCATATGAGAAACATCAACTGTGCATACAGTATAGTGCAAAGTATGCTAGCGGTAAACCTAGTCGCAGTGTTCGGCCTAACTGCTCCAGATCTCGCCGAGATCTTGAGGTACTTTTTAGTTGTCTATCATGCATCTGGACGAGAAAACGACCAACAGAGGCAGGCAAGATGCACGTATTTCAGCCAACCAGAGTGAAATTTCACTACAAGGCATAAAATAACTGGCAGTGTGTCATAACCGAAGAAAATAAAAAAAAACGCTCACAGTTTTTCTTACGACGTTTCTCACGCTATACTCCACTGCTAAACGTATATTATCAGTAATGTTACGTTCCAAATCACTTCCTTTTCCTTATTTTTCTCACATGTATCTTATTCTTGTGGACTCGGTATTTACCGTTATTTCCTGGAAATTTCTAGAAAAACGTTTAGATCCTCTGCTAACAATTAGGATCCCCGTAGAAGCTAAAACTACAATTCAGCTTCCGGGCAGGACAATGGCAAAGGTAAAAGGTAGAGTTAACTTGACTGTACCCCCAACTGGGAAACCCGCATGCACTGGTTTGTGCTGCAGATGTAAACCAACAGGCACCAGAGGAGTATACGGCGGCAGTCAATCACAGACTGTCTAAAGCTGTGGCGCCAGTGGCGGAAGACTCCATGCGACAATATCTGCCACCCCCAGCCCTCCTTATTGCTAGGGAAGGGTAGTAAACCCACAGCTGTACCCAGACCGGATGCTGACCGATCACATCAATTACCGCAAAGACCTCGCCTAGCTGGGAGCGAGGTTCGAGCCTGCGGCCTTGAGACTCAAAGTCAGATGCTGTAATCTGCTGCTACTGCGGCGGCCCCAAATATTACTAGGGTAATTGTAATGATTGAAATATGTCTGCACCATATTACCTACGTTGCATTTTTAACTCTAATATATGATAACATGTCAGCCATACTGGACAGAAAGCTCTGCTCCAACCTCTAACTTGAAGCGCGCGTAATCTGCTGTGACGTCACAGCCCAAGCGGCGCTCCAGCCTGTGACGTCAAGAATTTTTCGAACAGCAGATGTCTGTTCCTCTCAATGTCAATACCCACTGCGTTTATTAGTGGTCTAAAGTTCGTGTCATTTTTAGATTTTGCAGGGATATACCTTGTGATCATCTTTTGGGAGTAAATACATTGACGTCTGACCAACTCATGCGTCTGTGGCTAATTTTTTAGCTGGACAGCACGGATTTTTTCTTAATTTTCATCGCGTGGCATTGATGAGTCGTTGAGCTCGAACAGGCCGCTGTTTTTCTTGACTGAGCGACTGAATGTTCTACCAGGGCTCTTAAAGTTTTTCGCCACATTCGAACCTGCTTCACGATGAATGTGCGAGTTACTGTTTCTGTTTTTATAAAATAATACGTTTGTGTTTCTCCACCATTGTTTACTTTAGTTTTGGTATATTCTTACTTCTAAATGTAATACAGACTTGATGCGTTTCAAACTGAGGTAAAAACTGATAATTGGTTTACAAATAAACGCTTTTAACATTATCTAAACCTTGTACTACAGTATTATAATTACAGTGGACACGGTATATACCTATATACGTGCATGAATTGATTGATACGAGTAATATTTAACTGTATTATCTGCAACATGAAATACATAGATACCTATACCACCGTTGAGAAAAAGTTACACATATAATAGTCCTTTGAATAAGTATAGGAGACCACAGACCAGACACATGTACAGGAAGTGACACAAATACAAGAATTTTCGCCCTACTCACTTGCCAGTCGGTGCTTCTTACCTCCTCTGTGCCTGGCAAGCTCCATCAGATCACTTACATACGAACACAGCACTACTAAACATATTGTACAACTGAGTACAATTTTTAAATAAAATTTCCTAGTCCTCATGACTTGGACTGATGAGCTACATAAGTGGCGGGCAAGCAAGGAAGGACTGCCGTGAGCCCAGGAAGGCCGCATGCCTTGCTGAAGAACTGCCACCAGGAAAGTCTGCTTGTCAATTAACATGTCTATCCTCAAAGCTGAATCGCCAGGTTGCATTTTCCTGCACATTCGAACTCTCCCTCTGCGCTTTTGAGGAAAGTCTTGATTTTTTACATTAGATGGTTAGCGCAGTGCGGTGCTGTTATAGCGGCAGCTGGCCCTGCAGGCTATGGTACAGACCGCCTCTTAATTAAGGAACCAGTCATCATCTTAATGTCTCTCATCAGTTTGTTACTGGAGCGCAATATCTGTAGCTAACCCTGCAGGCTATGGTACAGACNTACAGTATTTCAAATTGCAACTCTTCTCAATAAACTTCCTGCGTATTTATTAGATCCCATTTCTGATAATGTCTTAAGAAAACGTTTTAAAGAATACGTCATGCAATTTTATTAGCTTTTGTTTTTTGTTTTATGTTGCCCAAAAAGTTTGTTAAACTTTCAGGGGCTACGCAGATGCATTATTTTATAGAGCATTACTACTTTACCAAATACTTGTAATATAAAATGTGCTTGTGTGTAATAAAACTATCAAACCTATCAAACCCACAGCAGTACCCAGACCGGATGCTGACCGATCAGATCAATTACCGCTAAGACCTCGCCTAACTGGGTGCGAGGTTCGAGCCTGCGGCCTTGAGACTCAAAGTCAGACGCTGTAATCTGCTGCTACTGCGGCAGCCCCAAATATTACTATAGGGTAATTGCAATGATTGATATATGTCAGCACCATATTGCCTACATTGCATTTTTAACTCTAATATATGATAACAAGTCAGCCATACTGGATAAAAAACTCTGTTCCAACCTCTAACTTGAAGCGCGCGTAATCTGCAGTGACGTCACAGCCCAAGCGGAGCTCCAGCCTGTGACGTCACGAATTTTTCGAACAGCTTAAGCCTGTTCCTCTCAATTTCATTACTCACTGCGTTTATTAGTGGTCGAAAGTTCGTGTCATTTTCAGATTTTGCAGGGATATACCTTGTGATCATCTTTTGGGAGTAAATACATTGACCTCTGACTAACTCATGCGTCTGTGGCCAATTTTTTAGCTGGACAGCACGGATTTTTTCTTAATGTTTATCGCGTGGCATTGATGAGTCGTTGAGCTCGAACAGGCCGCTTTTTTTCTTGACTGAGCGACTGGATGTTCTTAAAGTTTTTCGCCACATTCGAACCTGCTTCACGATGAATGTGCGAGTTACTGTCTCTGTTTTTATAAAACGATACGTTTGTGTTTCTCCACCATTGTTTACTTTAGTTTTGGTATATTCTTACATCTACAATGTAATACAGACTTGATGCGTTTCAAACTGAGGCAAAAACTGATAATTGGTTTACAAATAAACGCTTTTAACATTATCTAAAACTTGTGTTACAGTACTATAATTACAGTGGACACGGTATATACCTATATACATGAATTGATTGATACAAGTAATATTTAATTGTATTATCTGCAACATGGAATATATAGATACTTGCAATGAACTATTTCCCCGTTGAGAAAAAGCTACACATATACTAATCCTTTGAATAAGTATAGGAGACCACAGACCAGACACATGTACAGGAAGTGACACATATGCAAGAATTTTCGCTCTATTCACTTGCCAGTCGGTGCTTCTTACCTCCACTGTGCCTGGCAAGCTCCATCAGATCACTTACATACGAGCACAGCACTACTAAAAATATTGTACAACCGAGTACAATTTTTAAATAAAATTTCCTAGTCCTCATGGCTTGGATTTATGAGCTACATAAGTGGTGGGCAAGCAAGGAAGGACTGCCGTGAGCCCAGGAAGACCGCATGCCTTGCTGGAGAACTGCGACCAGGAAAGTCTGCTTGCCAATTAACATGTCTATCCTCAAAGCTGAATCGCCAGGTTGCATTTTCCTGCACATTCGAACAAGACTTGAGGAAAGTCTTGATTTTTTACATTAGATGGTTAGCGCAGTGCGGTGCTGTTATAGCGGCAGCTGGCCCTGCAGGCTATGGTACAGACCGCCTCTTAAATAAGGAACCAGTCATCATTTTAATGCCTCTCATCAGTTTGTTATTGGCGTGCAATATCTGTAGCTAACCCTGCAGGCTATGGCTCAGTCGAGACTGCCTCTAACGGAGCCAGTCGAACTTCACACCGCACATCATATAATAACTTGCCTGGAAAATTTCACGGTTACCTGAAATCAATTCAACCCAAGCTTATGCTAAGGTTGAAATGAATTATGGCAAATAAGGCTGGGTAAAGTTACAAGGAGCGACATAAGATTTTTTTAATACTCTATTAAATATTCTATTTTCAGTAACAATAAAAAAATACCGTAATATATAATATCTCAAAAAAAAATAATGGCACTCCAGGGTAGTAAGCCCACGCAGGGTGGGGGTGTAGGGGCGACAGTGTGAGGCTATACCAAGGCCTTCTAAAGTACAGACCTGGGTCTCCAAGTTAGGCAGATGGTCTGATCGGTACAGTCCTTCGACAAACTGTTGGACACAACCTGATATTTTTGGTACATGCGCTGCACAGTTCAGGCTTATCTGGATAGAAAACTCAAATTATCGTAATTTTGTAAGTAGTTTAAAGAAAATTTCTATGAAGATATGTACAAAATATGTGGAGTAGGTACCACTAATATAAGGCTGCGTCTCATCATTGTTCCTGTGACTCTACCCAATCGGACCATTTTCGAAGCCCAGACACAAGCCTGTGCTTTAGGAGGCCTTGGCTGTACTCGGTCGTGTATCCGCGTCCTGCGAGCTGTTCAGGTTCATTGCCTCTCAGACCCTGTGAAGAATGTCTTGTGCTTGTCGGTTTCCGTAAAGGTTCTAGTTTTTACTGGTTGTAGAGACAAAATTGATGTAGAACGGTTAAGTATCTGCCAGAATACATGCATAAGGCTCGTAGCTACCTTCAACCATACCTTCAACCTGAGGCCTCGCCAGAGCAGTAACTTCTTAGAGAGTTTGCTACAGTAAAACCCTTACCGGCTATTTGTGTTCTGTCGGTCTCTTGAGGAAGCTCATTAGTTCCCGCAACATTACTCGATTCTAAACATATGTAGAGTTTACTAGACTCGAAACTACCTAGTAACGAAAAATTCTGTCTTTTTTACCCCTGTAGTTACGCCGAAACTTTGACTTTGGTAATAATTGCAAACAGTGGCCTTAATAAACGTGACATCAAAGAATAACTTGTGAGGTAAATTGAAAGCAGATCCCGCATGAACAGATGCCGTTACGTCAAAGCATTCGTGACCCCATGCCGCTGTACACGTAGATGACGTTCGCAAATTTCCGATAATCGTTGAGTTTCGTAGACCAAATTTTAGACTTTTTTATTCTCAAAGCTCAACTAAAGACTTCAGAAGAAGACGGTTTGGGACCATGGACGGGGCGAAAAACTCTACTCCAAGCTGTGCACCAATGAAATCATGAAAATCTACTACTTGAGAGATAGAGAAGTGAAAACATGGCCGCCAGACCTGCCTTGACTTACATGGACGATATGTTCTTGTACCTATAATCGCTCTCAATCAATTTCAATCTTTTGATTGAAAATAAATGTTACAATTACATAACATCATTCTCAAGCCCGTATATATAGCCTACTAAGTGCTTTTCCGGAAAAAAAAAAACAAAAAAAAAAAAAATAGAATTCAAAATAGCTACACCTTAAGCTACGTTGAGGAATCAGCGTGACAGTTAGTTACGCGTAGCAAGCAAGTTGTACATTATGATCTGAGATACTATATGATGTTGAGGCTCAGATTATGAAGTATATAGTAAGATACTGTAATTTATTGGCAAAGATGGACATGTAACTAGTTACTGTAACGGCTTAAGTAACGGGCGTTACTTTTTGTAACGAGTAACGGTATCGCCTTAGCATTTCTTGAAACGTAACGAGTAACGGTAACGCCCGGGTAGATTTTATCAGAAGTAACGGAAATTGCCTTTACTCGTTCCTCGTTACATTTTCAAAATTTGCGAAAAATACGAGAGATGAGCTGTCGACAAAGAGAAAGTTATATTAAAGGAGTGGTATCATGATTTTTAAAAAGTACACAAAGTTTTGGCAATTAAAGTATGACCATACATTTCGGATACACACATCTTTTACTAATAAGAAAGTAATTTTTTTGTTCTAAAACTATGCTTAGAAAGTTAGTCCACAAAGACGTGACTGAAGCGCACGTTTATATTGGTAACTAAGGCTATAAAATCAATATTCCGCACGACTCATTTCAGCTTTATAGGAACATCATTTAAATAGTCGGAAAGGACAAACGAAATCACACATTTTAATGGGTTTCTGCACGAGCGTAAAACGGATGCCATACGTTCCCACGTTCCCTAAAATTTACCAATTTGGAAGATTATAGCTAGATTTTTTAAGAAAATCTTTTATCAAATTAAAGTACCCATCATTCCAAATCATTCCAGTCAGTTGCATCAAGTCTACCGAACGCCTAAATAAAATTGTAATGGTACTCTCCTTTTCGACGGTCATGACTGAAAAATTAGAATAAAGATCACAATAATATGTAACACGCTGGTTGCTATAATGCTGTAGCTATACCAAAATGTTTTATGAATGCAAAAAATTCTATAATTTTCCGTAACAAATTATACTACTTGATTGAAGAAGATATGGGATTGATTTTTAAGACAATTATTGGGTTCTACTCGAAGTAGCATTTAGTATTGGCCTTTTCATAGCCTCACTGCACTAAATTGCTCGAATTTGCAATGATAAGTAGGTCGCTTGTTCAACCAAACATTTATCATCAAATTTTTAGTGTTAGTAACGTTGACTCACGTATATCAACCATTTGCCACAATCTCTTTCAATTACGTCTCACTATACAGTTTTATGTAAAGCTGGAGCACTCTAAGAGCGCATATTCCTGCTAAGCAAGGTAATGTTAAAGAAAAATTCAAATTGGTATTGACAATAAGAGTTTTATATCATCACAAAAAGTCGGTTATTTATGCCTCTTGACTGTAATAATAGTTTCTGGAATTTTCTGGAAGATCCGTCCATAACTTTTGAGTTATGTTAAGACAAATACTAAGACAAACTTTAGTCAAACACACAAACGAACGGAGTGATAATCACAAAATTTTGTCGTTTGGGGCATTTCAACATTTCTAACTATTAATGCAAATTTTATAAAAATCTGTTCATAACTTTTTGAATCATGTTTCTTATCAATATAAAACAAACATAGGGACAAACGGACAAACAGATAACTAATGAAATGTGATCATCTGCTCATCATAACATTTCTAATAATTCATGAAAATTGCATAAAATACCTCCTTAAATTTTTGAGTTATATTTCCAAGAAAAAAATGCAGGCCAATAAACAAATCAACAAACAGTAGAAAGGATCATCAAAGTTCAATTAATCATTTGTTCCCTCTACCATCTCTAACAAACCAAGAAAATTGCGTAAGGATCCGTCATTAACTTTTTGAGTCACCTTGGTGACCAGCAGAAGAACAAACTCCACATAAACATATGCTCTTTGGGGAGATAATCATTTTTTAACCTGGTTGAATGATCATTGGCCACGAAACTAGTATGTCAACGGTTGAATTTCGGTTGAAGTTCATGGCAGTTATTACCTCTGCCAAAGTGGTTATGTTTTTTGTTGAGTTTGTCTGCTTGTCTGACTGTTTTTTCTGCTTGTTGGTCTATCAGTGAAAAACCTCAAAAGTTACACAGTAGATGAATTTTTGCGAAATTTACAGAATTTGTTACGCATGTTAGGAAGAACAGAAGATCTTTAGCTAAGATTCGTTCAACCGTTTGTGTGTTGCTTGCCTCTTTTTCGAGTGGTGGCATAACTCTAAAAGTTATGGACCGATTATCATGAAATTTACAGGAATTGTTTGAAATATGAGAAGACACAACTGGTAAAATTTTGGTGAGTAGCATTTGATCCTATGCGGGTCTGATTGAAGTTTGTCAGAGCATAACTCAAAAAGATACACACAGGTCTTCAAGAAAAATACAGAATCAGTGAATACTGTCATGAAGCACAAATGATCAAATTTAAGTGATGATAAATAAGTCTCAATTGAGTTTTTCGTTTATACTGCCCTGCTTAGCGGAGGAATGCACGCTCAGGGTGCTGTGGCTTAGAATGCAGATTATGAATGCACAGCATTGAACAGTTAACTATACTATGTGATGCTGAAACTCAAGGCTAACTAAAATCTTGGCCATGGCCAATAAATCAGAGATAGTCAGTTCACGTCAGTCATTAATTTACTCAACTAATGGACTCAGCATGACTTTTGAATTTAATTTATTTCAAGACTGACTCTGTTTGTTGTATTTGTTGCCGAAGCTTCAGTGTTATTTCACATGTTTCACTGAGAATTATTTTCCATAACAAATTTAGCTGACATCTCTCCCCTGGCAAAAATAACAAAATATTATTCTTCGAGAGGAACAATTGAATGCTTGGTTTTGGGTACGATATTGCTGTTTTTAGGAATTTAGATTTACAGATAAAAAGAACGAGTTTTGTTCACAAAACAATATGACAGCGATATTTAGATCAGGTGTGCTCTGTCACTGTATTAAATTTAAAAATGGGTTGTGCCCTCTTTACTTGTTTCTTCAACTGTTCGCACATGCCAATCTAGAAACCGCTGAGTACCTATTACATTAGAAGAAAGTTCAGTTAATTAATGCCAATATCACATATTTGCATATAAACCAAAGTTGCTTTTTAGTGATGTCAGATGGATCTATCTTCGTGATTTTTGCTTCCAAGAGTCAGTCGAATATAACAATAATCTCCTAAGCTGGATGGTAACTCAAGCTCTTCGGATAATTGTAGTGCAAAAGGCCAATTTCAGTGAAAAGTGGAGATGGGTGTCAAAAATCAAAATACATCAGAATCGCATATACTTGGTGTCAAATTAAAGGTGAAAGTCCATATTTGATGAATTTTATGTTACAACTAAAATTTAGATTAGATTAGATAGGCGGCAGTAGACGAACCAAAAGGCCCATTCCCAAAGAGACACCGGGACTAACACCCCGGCTTCTGTGAGCTATTGCCATTATGTTAGTAGGATATAGAGGATTGGGGAAACGAGAGGAGAAAAAACGGAAGACGAAAGAGAAAAAAGAGAAAAAGAAAATAAAAAANAAAATAGAAACCCGCCGTTCTTTGAGCTATTGCCATTATGTTAGTAGGATATAGAGGATTGGGGAAACGAGAGGAGAAAAAACGGAAGACGAAAGAGAAAAAAGAGAAAAAGAAAATAAAAAAATAGAATCAGAGGGGGAGAAGAATATTCGCCGTGAATGCCCCCAAGCATGATCGATTGCCGCAGATAAACGGAGCTTAAATATATATTTGAATGTGTTTCTTATGGCAAACCAAGGGTTATGTGAGCATATTAACAGTTGTCCCAAAAAATGGGTAACGATGCAAAACAGAAAAGTGTCGATCTCTGTATGAAATGCTAAAACACAAACTGCTTATTGTTTATTGTGAATCAATTAAGTTGTCCTAAATTGATCTACATAGTTTTCTTACACCTAAGCGCCATTGGCATGCTTTTGCGGCGTTTGTACTTCTTTATGCCACTGAACTGTCCTTCCGTTACAAAAAAAAACATGATTTTTGTATATTATTAGTAATTGAATTCGTAATACTTTAATCGTTCATATTCATTGTAAGTTCATATAGGCCTATTATATTTATCCACTCAAATTAATTTTGATCTTAAGATTAATTAGGTAAACCTAATTATATGTTGGTCCATCCGTTACCATTTCTTAGTAATGGAAGAACAAAAACTGCAACAAAAGGACAAATAGACATTAGAAATTCGGAGCCATGACCAAGTAACAATATTTACTGTCTCTGCTCATGTTGGTGAAGGTAAAGTGGAATCCACAGTAATCATTAGCGACGATTTGGTGCACGGTAAGTACGCAGTTGCTTCATTTCTTGATTACATAATCAAAGATCTGAAACTCAATCATCCTGGAACCAGAAGTGTTTCATTCTTCTCTGACGGTGCTGCCAGTCAATTCAAGCAGAAATATCTCTTAGAAAACATCACCTACTACAAGGAAACCTACAACCTACAGCATCTAAGCTGAAACTTTCTTGCCACTAGTCATGGCAAGGGAAGTGTTGATGGCATCGGAGGGCAGGTTAAAAGAGTTTTATTTTCAGCTTGCAAAAGAGGTGCATATGTGAATGATGCAGAGTCCTTTGCAGCAGAAGCAAGCAGACACTTGAAGAAGATCCGTGCTGTGTGTATTACTGCCAGAGAAGTGAAAGATGGAAAGGATGTTCTGGATGCAAGATGGAACAATGTCAAAGCATTGCCGAACACCCACAAAACTTACTCAGTCTCTGTCGTAAAGAGGCGCGTTGTCTCTTATGCAGCCTATGCTACTTTTCAGAACTACAAAGAGTTCCAATTTAAACCTATTGGAACTTTCAATCATTGATAATAACTTGCTGCCAACTGAAAGTCATTTCAATTGTCCTTCCGTTACCGTCCTTCCGTTACCAGATCTTTTTTTATGTTTCACCTTGTAGTTCAACTACTGATTAGATAAATTACAATTGGAAGTTAACAATTTATTGCTAAAGTACCAAAAAATTCATTAAAAAACATTAAAAGATGCTGACTTAGAAAACTTCACAGAGTTTCACCGAAATGCGAATGAGGTGGAAAACCATGTTCATTTCAATGTCCTTCCATTACCACCCTCATTAATGTGTGTTATACGTAAACAATACATAATAAACATGAAATTTTTTGGCTTAATAATTTTTGGCAGTGACTGTATGTTGTGCTATTGATTTTTTGTTCATTTACAAAAAATCGTAGTAATATTTATGTTTGAAACTTAAAAATGGTCTCTGATTTGTCCTTCCGTTACCGTGAAATTGGCCAAAACTAGTGAGTCCGGCAGTACAAAGTGGCTGCATAGAGTTTGTGATGCTGCCTTGTCATCGTTTATTGCTAGGATACTAAAATTCTATTATGAAAGATACTCTGTCTCTGATAATTTTGTACGTGCCATACCGTTTCGATACAAAAACACTCTTATCTTAAATTTACGTGTAATATGTCATCGAGAACATGGATTCTTTTTATACATCGGGTTTAACCGTGGAAATGAATACGATGCTCTCGATTCACTACACTAGGTATGCAATTGGTGACAGATAGAATAATAGAATAACAGACAAAGAGACAGACAGACAAACCTGACAAAAATTTAACCTCCTTGGCGGACGTAATAACTGTTGTAGGCGACGCAAAGAGTGCGTCTCATGGAGAAAAGCACGTCCCAGTCGGAAATTATGGTTGTGATTATAGTAGAATATAGTAGTGTATGAGAGATTAAAATCGATTATGGATGATGAAACAATATGATAGATATGTCGACCATAACATAACGTTGATTTTAGTATATTTAGGTCGATATTGGTGGAGGCAGTATTGGTTGGTTATGGTTTGTCAAGAAACGAAGGTCTATGGTAGTACATGGATGTTTGACGACTATATATGGTAGATGGTTGCACAAGGATGTTTAAAGACTATGTATGGTAGAGCACAATTATGGTAGCTTATGAACGGATTTCGGTACGTAGTATTTAAGTTATTTGAAAAATTCTGAATTGTGCTATTGCCACCACTTTATGCCGACATGTTGCATAAAGCGTCCATTACGACGGAGGACTTTCGTTTCTGTGTTGATGCATGGTTCTTCCCACAGGATAATACAGCGATCCACTGTGCACTCATGACCAAGACTTGATTTCAGGGCAATGATATCCCTCTTTTTTTCGTCATCCACCCTGTTCACCAGATATGAATACTGTAGTAAACGTTTTGGGGCGGATGATAAGAAATGCTTACAGAAATGAAGAATAACTTAACGACGCTGAATGATGTTCGTAAGGCCATCTTCACCGCTTGAAGCAATCTGTCCCTAACCCTCCTAAAAATTCTCCCGTCTAGCATATCGCAAAGGAATTTGTGAGGCTATCAACCAGAGTAGAATATTGACTTCAGCATCGTTGTAAGCATTCTTGTACTTTTTTACTTATTGATTGTAAATTTTTGACGAGCTATGGTAATCAAGCAATCAACTTTATCAACAAACACGAAGAGATCGCACAAATGTAGGGAGCACAGCTTATCGTCGAGTTAACTCAGACAAAGAAAGATTTCAAAAGTATCAATACAGTCTACACTGCATTGCGGGTCGCTGTGTGGCCCCTGTTTGGTAACAGTACGTGCTGCCATCGAATATATATATTGGACAGTTTGTGGCTAGAGCCAATTCGAATTATATTAAATTTCACTGAGCATAGGTGATTTTCTAATGATAACAATAATAATTTTGCCTTTAAGCTCCATCGAAACTAGTTACAGTACGTAGTGCAGCAATAGCTCCGAAACAACTACTGACTAAGACTCTCTTTCAGCAAGACTTTCAGTCATCCAACCTGTTCTCCAGATTGAAACCCAGTAAAGAACGTTTGTAGATAAACGGTAAATATAATGAACAACTTAATACAGTAAACGAGTTTTCACTTATGTTTTTAATCCTGCTGATCTGAAATTTTAATCATCTGGAAGCATCTCAGGTATTTAGAAGGTGATTTCCGGTAACCTCCACGAATCAGGTTATAATTTTCTTGGGTTTATTTATCTGTTTCCAAGATAACTCTTAGAAGTTGTGGACGGATCTTTATGAAATGCACAGGTATTATTGGTGTGTTTGGAGAAACAGGTGATTAACTTTTGGTGCAGATCATTTCAGCTATTTATTGGTTAGTCTCCCTGTTTTTTTTTTTTTTTCATTACCTCCTACCATCAATAGTCTCTACCCTCGTACTGATAAACCGCAATATGTCTGAAGGCACTGATGTACAACTCCCCACCAACACCCGTCAAACCGATAGGGATTCATCCAATACTGAACGTGCAAGTCCAGCAGGCATTTCTAAAGAAAAAACCCAGTCTGCAATACCAGTAGATGAAAAGCCTGATCAAAACCCAAGAACCTCAAGCATACCAACGCATGGAGTGCATCGCAGTACTCGGAAGTCAGGTGCTGCGAACATTCCTCCGAAGACAAACTCTAGTTAGCCACCTCAAACCAGAATAACTAGAAGTAAGGCTAACTCGGCGGGAAACGTCCTGTTGTCCGCCGAATAGCTGTGAACGTAAAACAATCTGGCCACTGTCAAGCCGAAATACAAAACTCTTCCATTGCTCAACTACGGGCAGGCCCTCTCGCCGCTACTGATAATAATTATGCTGATCTCACGCCTTCAATCTTTCCCCAGCAATCGGACACTTCAAGCATATCAGCGACTCGTAGAAGCAATGCAAACACTGGAGTCAAATTCTTATTTGGCAACTTTCAGAGCATAACAAACAAGATGAATGAACTGCAAGCTATAGCAGCCACTCTTCCATATGATATCGCACTCAATGAAACACGGATAAACCTTTCAAACAAGCATCTTGACGCGGAAGTTGCATTGAAAGGCTACAAACTGTTCAACATAGACCGACCCACAAAAACAGGTAGAGGAGGGGGTTCGATCTTATATATCAAGAAACACCTCAATCCCCTCTGTAAGGTTTTTGCAGAAACTAAAGAATATGAAATTATCACTACCCATGCTCGTCTTGGCATTCGACAGCCGTTGAATATTATGCTTGCCTACAGGAGCCCTCGCAGTACCGCTGAAACTGATGCAGCACTTTACAACAAGATCGAT
Organism: Parhyale hawaiensis; assembly: GCA_001587735.2. Classification (NCBI taxonomy): domain Eukaryota; kingdom Metazoa; phylum Arthropoda; class Malacostraca; order Amphipoda; family Hyalidae; genus Parhyale; species Parhyale hawaiensis. Next base: position 28,324,414 of record LQNS02276866.1, read on the forward strand.
AATGCATTGAATTATTCGAATAGAACAATTCTAATGGGAGATTTCAACCTCCCCCAAATTGATTGGAGTACCTTGTGCAGCCCAGCCCCAGGCAGCAAACTGCTCGAACTCCTCAACCACCAACACCACCGGACGCAGCACGTTAATGAACCCACGAGATACGGTAATATTCTAGATCTGGTATTCTCCACTCCTGATTGTGAAATGGTTGACCTAGCCATCCTAGACCGGCTTGGGGACCACAACATGGTTGAATTTACTCTCAAAACTGGCAATGAATTCACCACTAATGCGAATCGTCTCAATCTGCCAGACTATCGACGAGCAAATTTTCTTGGAATGGCAGCTAAATTAGGAACAACTGACTTCGAAACCCCTATGAGAGACGCCAGTGTTGAACAATGCTCGCACTTTTTGAAGACGAGCATCCTGAGAGCAGCTGAACGATACATCCCAATTAAACGAGTTCGTATCAGTAATGATCCCATCTGGATGAATCGGACAGTCAAACGCTGTATTGCAAGGTGACAAGAGCGTTAGTTAGTTAGACACATGTGTTTTCACGGAGATCGAGATCCTTCAAGAACAACGGTCAAAAACTCAAACATAAAGCTCGAAGAACAACCTTAACTCAGCAGTTCTTTTCCTATTTCTTAGTCAGCATTTGGAATAGACTCCCTTCCGACTTTGTTGGTGCGGAGTCGTTCAACTCGTTTAAAAAAAAATCGTCTTGACATACATTGGGAGAGACATCCTCCACAGCTAAGAACTCCTTCTCCACGAATCGCAAGCTCTTAACGGCCAAAGCTTCCCAGGCCATTTTAAGCTGACTACGTCTCACTTCCGCCCCATCTATATATTTAGGCTCCGCATATCAGCGGCCATCGATCATGCTTGCGGGCATTCATGACCATCGCTTTGGCGTAGATTCTTCTCCCCCTTCTTTTTTTATGTTTTCCTTTCTTTTTTCTCTTTCGTCTTTTATTTTTTCTCCTCTCGTTTCTCCATTCCTCTACATCCTACTAACATAATGGCAATAGCTCATAGAGGGCCGGGGTGTAATTCCCGGTGTCTCTTTGGGAATGGGCCTTTTGGTTCGTCTACTGCCGCCTATCTAATCTAATCT
>LQNS02276866.1:28405910-28417460 GCA_001587735.2 Parhyale hawaiensis
TTTTTTCTATTCTTTTGTTTTCTCCACCCGCTGGGCTGGTTGCGTGGGGGTTTGTTAACCTCATGGAGTTTCTCCGTTCCTGCGTCGCCAGTCTGGTGTGATTTAATAATAATAATAATAATCTTGCAGCAGCATTTATTGATTTTAGCTCCACTTCTTCATAATAAAACAAGTCTAGTGGAAATACAGTATGACATTGGTCGCACTGTTTCATATTGTAGTCCTGTGCTGTCGGCACAAGAGGACATGAAAGGAGAAGAGGAAAGGGACGAAAAACAGAAATGGAACAGTTATTATTATTATTATTATTATTAAAACTTCACGCTTGAGCTCCCACGGACAGGTAATACAACCCAAATGAAGCATCTTGCAACACCGGGAAGCCCAAAACGCTGCTAAAGTAAATCCAGCAAAAAAAACATTAACAGCTGACTTAAACGCCTGCAGGCAAATACGACCAGAAGTCGATGCCGGCAACAAATTCCAAACCTTAGCCGACCAGGGCACGAAGCACCGACAGAACTGATTAGTTCGACATCTGACACCGTCCTAAGTGAAAGAGTGCGCGCCGCACGCAGCCCGAGTCGCTCTTCCAAAAACCTTGAGGGCAGGGAGAGAAGAATGCAAGCAATGCCTCTCATTATTGTACACCTTATAAAACATGCAAAGCTCTGCTACTCTCCTCCTGTGGGACAGGTACACTTGATCATTATCAGCGCACAGCCTGCTGGCTGAACCAACAAGTCAATCCAACAGACGCAAGTGAGTGTCAGCAGCTGAAGCCCAGACCGGTGAGCAATACTCCAATACAGGCAGCAATAACGCATAAAAACATCTACGGGCAACCTGACTATCACCAAACACGGAATTCACCTTACGCCGGAGCCCAATCTTAGTGGAAGCACGCGACACCAACCTCCTAATATGCGGCTCAAAAGTAAGCTTCTCATCGAAGACAACACCAAGAATCTCCAAGGAGCTAGACTCCCGAAGTAAAGTGTCATCAATCTCCAGTTGAAGATGCTGCGGTAGAAGTGTCCGAGACCGACTGATAGTCATCAACTTGGTCTTATTGGCATTCAGCTTCACGCTCCAGGCCGAGTATCATGCGCTAATGCGTGACAAATAAATATTTAGAGACTGAGCGACAGCATCACGCAGGCGAGGAGCTGGTACCACTGCCATCAAAGCGGAATCGTCGGCATAGTTGATCAACGTGTTCTCGAGTGAAGAGAACATGTCACTGGTATAGAGAACAAATAACAGCGGGCCAAGCACACTGCCCTGAAGGACGCGAGACACCACCCCGGCTGAGGCACTCAAAACGCCGTCAACAGACACACTCTGCTTTCACTCAGAAACAAAATCGCGAATGATTGACAAAACCCTACCACCCACACCAAAGGACTCCAACGTGTATAATAGACCCCTATGGTTAACCCTGTCAAACGCCGCTCTAAAGTCCAACTGGACAAGGCGTGCTTCCGACCCGCAATCCAGCGCAGATTGTAAAAGGTCTGAGACCGACAAGAGAGCGTCACAACAGCCCAAGCCAATTCTGTACGCAAACTGACCAGCAGGCAGCAACCCCGTAATCTCAGCAAAACGACTAAGCTTACCAGCAATCAACTTCTCGGACACCTTCGACAAAATGGGCGTCAGGGTGATGGGTCGATAGTTGACCACATAGGGCGACACCGGGAATTTGGGACAGGGGCATCAATGCAAAAACGTCACGCGTGTTCCATCGATAGGGCTGGTACTAATGCTATGGCCCAAGACTCGAGCGAAATTGCCTGGACTGTTTGAACTAGCTAAAGAATTTTGTTAATAAGTTTCCTCATGCAAAGTAGCACTTCCGTATACTGTACATCACAAATACTTTATATGCTTAACTGATTAAACAGTGTACATAAGAACTTGGCAGTGAAATTAAAAACACAAGGATGAAAAACAAATAAAATATCTTAACGTGTTATCCTGACCCCAAACAATTCCTGAGACAAGTAAAAAATGTAAGTAGGGCTACCTAGATATATGTAGGTATAGTAAGTTACAATGTATTAAAGGAAAAGAAACCGACATGCAAAAAAAGGACATAATTTGAAAAGGAGTAAAGTAAGATGCCCTGCATTCAGGCTTATTACAAACTAGAGCGCATACCTCCGCCAAGTAAGACAACGAGATGAAAATTTCAAATTTGCTCCGAAACCATAAATCTACTTGTATCAACACCAACGTCAGCTGTGCCTTCTGTAGAATAAAAAAAAAATCCCTGTAATTTTTACGAAGGTCCGTTCTATCCATAGCTTTTCGAGTTATCGTGCCAACAAGCATGATATCAAGACCAAACACAGCGAGAAACAAAGAGACGAACAAACTTATCATCACAGAGGCGAACAAACTTATCATCACAGAGGCGAACAAACACATCTCAGAGTCGAACAAAGATATCACCAAAATTTCGGTCAATTACTCTACGTTTTATGCCAAACAAATCATATAAACTTGATAAAAATCCGTCTGGAACCTTTCGAGCTGACGCATGACAAAAGAGGCAGACAGACAGGTGAACAGACCCTTACCAAAGGTTAATTATCTGTTATTGTCGACATGTCTCACAATCCCTGTAAATTTCATAAGAGTCCGTTCATTAGTTTTAGAGTAATCTTGGTGACTTACAAGAGTCAGACAAACACGAGAAAAACACAACCTCCTTGACGAGGTAATCAAAAGAGCTGTATATAATATATAACATATAACCCGTTGCGTCGTACTCAATTGTTCCTAGAGAGAAAAAAAAAGATCAAGTTCTAATTCTTACGTACATTGCAGCAACGAATTATAGCATTTTAACATGTCAAAATAAAAGAAAACTGCAATAAGATGTATTAAAAGTCGTGAAAGAAAATGAAGACTATTGGAAGTCGTTTGAGAGTTTTGGGAGGAGTAGAAAAACAAGCTTTGGGAGGAGTAGAGAAACAAGAATTAAGCAAAAATTGCCAGAACTCTGGAGTGTTTTTTGCTTTGTCTTGCCTCACGCCGCTAAGATTGGTAATTATCAATAGATCGTACATCGGGCCTATAGCTCCGAACTGTTTATCTTGGCAATGTTAGGAATGATCTAAATTATCATATGTTTCTAGCTCTTTTTTTTTCATTTTATGTAGAACATTTCTGAACTAAACCTACAGTCTGTTTGAAAAGAAAATTAATGAGAAAAAAAATAATAATATTTTACGATGATCTAGAACTCAAGGAATTTGAGAATAAATATTCGCTAGTGTACCTCCTAGTCTCAAGAAAGATTAAAAAAAAAAAGAAAAAAATTCTGAGCGTTCATGAAAATGTATTATCTACTTGAAAACTAAAAAAAAAAAAACAGTTGAGACCGAAGCATACAATTATTAATCTCACCTATAGTAAGGCAAACTTATAGCCACTCGGGAAGTTCAGGAGTCATACTTGTCCTTTTGGCGAGGATCATTCAAGTCAATGAGGAGAGAGATGAAAAAAAAAAAAAATTGATGGACGAAAATTTGATAGAATATAATATTACTTAGTAACTCAGGACCAGTATCTTCTAAGTTCGACCACAGAATCCAACCAAAAGAACCAAAGCAACGAAGAAAATATCTAGCGGTAGCACACGAGAGCTATGAATAAGAGCTTAATCGAACACATTTTTGCACTACACATGTATTTGTATGTACACCACAGTCAAATGTTGATTATTTTCTGCAAATTAATTTCTATATTTTGCTTCTGTCGTTCCTGGGTCCCGCTCGGCAACTGCGCAAGCGGCTGCTAGCTGAGGGTGACCTGGGACCTACTAGGGTGCAGGGACGGGCAGTGAAGAGGGGCGATGGGGCAGGGTGAGGCTGATACAGGCGAGGTAGTGTGAGGCTGATACAGAGAGGTTCTGGGCTTCGAGGCTGATGCAGAGCAAGGGTGATGCAGCGTAGTATGATGCAGTATCATGTCGAAATCAGCTGCCACAATGATCACGAAAAGACGGTTAGTTTTGAGTTTTTTTTTTCAGAAATACAGTCCTAATGAATGTACTGCTGGAGACGTTATTCGAATGAAAAGTTAGCTCCACTGGAAAATTTTGCTCCACTAGTGAACGATCCATCATATGGATGGATATGGATGGATCCATCATATGGATGGATCTTCGTTCACTAGTGGAGCAATAATCAATATTTGACTGTGGTGTACATACAAATACAAGTGTAGTGCTACAATGCGTTCGATTAAACTCTTATTCATTGCTCTCGTGTGCTACCGCTAGATATTTTCTTCTTGCTTTTGGTTCTTTTGGTTGAATTCTGGGGTCGAACTTAGAAGATACTTGTCCTGAGTTACTAAGTAATGTTATATTCTATCAAATTTTCCCCTATTAATTTTTTTTCATATTTTTCCTCATTGACTTGCCTGATCCTCGCCAAAAGGACAAGTATGACTCCTGAACTTCCCGAGTGGCTATAAGTTTGCCTTACTATAGGTGGGATTAAAAACTGTGTGCTTCGGTCTTAACTGTTTTTTTTTTTTAGTTTTGAAGTAGATAATACCTTTTCATGAGCGCTCAGAATTTTTTCCTTTTTTTTAACCTTTCTACAGACTAGGAGGTACACTAGCGAATATTTATTCTCAAACTCCTCACGTTCTGGATCTTCGTAAAACGTAATTTTTTTTAGTTCTTTTTTTCTCTCATTCATTTTCTTTTCTAACAAACTGAAGGTTTAGTTCAGAAATGTTCTACATGAAATTAAAAAAAAAGTGCTAGAAGCATATGATTATTTAGTTCATTCCTAACATTGCTAAGTTAAACAGTTCGGAGCTATAGGCCCGATGTTCGATCTATTGATAATTACCAATCTTAGCGGCGTGAGGCAAGACAAAGCAACAAACACTCCAGAGTTCTGGCAATTTTTGCTTAATTCTTGTTTCTCTACTCCTCCCAAAACTCTCAAACGACTTCCAATAGTCTTCATTTTCTTTCAAGATTTTTAATACATCTTATTGTAGTTTTCTTTTATTTTGACAGGTTAAAATGCATAATTCGGTGCTGCAATGTACGTAAAAATTAGAACTTTTTTTTTTGTTCGTCTTTCTAGGAACAATAATTGTGTACGAGTGCAACGGCTTATATGTTATATATTATATACAGTTCCTTTGTTTACCTCGTCTAGCAACTTGTGTTTTTCTCGTGTTTGTATGTCTCTTCTAAGTCACCAAGATTACTCTAAAACTAATGAACGGACTCTCATGAAATTTACAGGGATTGTGAGACATGTCGACAGTAACAGATATTTAACCTTTGGTAAGGGTCCGTTCACCTGTCTGTCTGCCTCTTTTTTCGTGCGTTTATATGATTTGTTAGGTATAAAACGTAGAGTAATTAACCGAAATTTTGGTGATATGTTTGTTCGACTCTTAGATGTGTTTGTTCGCCTCTGTGATGATATGTTTGTTAGTCTTTTTGTTTCTCGCTGTGTTTGATCTTGATATTATGCTTGTTGGCACGATAACTCGAAAAGCTGTGAATGGAACCGACGTTCGTGAAAATTACAGGAATTTTTTTTATCCTGCAGAAAGGCACAATTGATGTTGATACAAGGAGATTTATGGTTTCGGAGTAAATTTGAAATTTTCATTCCCGTTGCCTTGCTTGGCGGAGGTATGCGCTCTAGTTTGTAATGAACTTGAAAGCAGGGCATCTTACTTTACTCCTTTTCAAATTATGTCATTTTTTTGCATGTGGGTTTCTTTTACTTTAATACATTGTAACTTACTATACCTACACATATCTACATAGCCTTACTTACATTTTTTACTTGTCTCATAGGAATGCTTGGGGTCAGGATACCACGTTAAGATATTTTATTTGTTTTTCATCCATGTGTTTGTAATTTCACTGCCAAGTTCTTATGTACACTGTTTAATCAGTTAAGCATATACAGTATTTGTGATGTACAGTATACGGAAGTGCTAATTTGCATGAAGAAACTTATTACCCAAGTTCATTAATCTAGTTCAAACAGTTCAGGCGATTTCGCTCGAGTCTCGGGCCATAGTAGTATTAGTACCAGTCCTATCGATGGAGCACGCGGGACGTTTTTGCATTGATGCCCCTGTCCCAAATTCCCGGTACCGAGTAACTGTTCCATTTCTGTTCTTCTTCCCTTTCCTCTTCTCCTTTCATGTCCTCTTGTGCCGGCAGCACAGGCCTACAATATGAAACAGTGCGACCAATGTCATTCTGTATTTCCACTAGACAAACCTCGTATCGATAACTAGCGATATGTCTAAGGGCATTGATGTACCACAACCTAGCAGTGCCCGCCAAATAGACCTTGCCTCATCCATCACTGAAAGCGGGAGTCCAGGAAAAGTAACAGTTTCAAACACCAGTAGCGAAAAAGCGTGGCCAATTACCAAGAACATCAAGCGTACCAGCGCATGAAGGAAACCGCAGTACCCGAAAGTCAGGTGCCAGGAACAATCCTTCAATGACAAAACCTTGTGAGCCACCACAAACCAGAATAACGAGAAGTAAGGCTACCTCGGCGGGAAACGACCTATAGTCCGCCAAATAGCTGCGGACGTAAAAAAATTTGACAACTGTCTAGCCGAAACACAAAAATATTCCCTTGCTCACCTACAGAAAGGCGCTCTCGCCGCCACTGACAATGCTTTTGCTGATCTCACGACCCCAATCTTTTCTCAGCAATCAGACGCTCCCAGCATATCAGTGGGCCGGAGAAGCAATGCAAAGACTAGTGTAACATTCTTATTTGGCAATGTTCAGAGCATAACAAACAAAATGAAAGAACTACAAGCTAATGCAGCCACTCTTCGGTATGATGTCATCGCACTCAATGAAACATGGATCAACCGTTCCAACAAGAACCTGGAAGTAGAAGTTGCATTAAAAGGTTACAAACTTTTCAACATAGACCGACCTACAGAAACTGGCAGAGGAGGGGGTTCGATCATACATATCAAGGAACATCTTAATCCCCTATTTAAAGGTTTTACAGCAACTAAAGAATATGAATTTATCACTACCCATGCTCGTCTAAGCATTCGACAGTCGTTGAATATTATGCTCGCCTATAGGAGTCTTCGCAGTGCCGCTGAAACTGATGCAGCACTTTACAACAAGATCGAAAATGCACTGAATACCGCGAATGAAGCAATTCTAATGGGAGATTTCAACCTCCCACAAATTGATTGGAGTACCTTGTGCAGCCCAGCCCCAGGCAGCAAACTGCTCGAACTCTTCAATCACCATCACCTGACTCAGCACGTTAATGAACCTACGAGATACGGTAATATTCTAGATCTGGTATTCTCCACTCCTGATTGTGAAATTGTTGACCTAGCCATCCTAGACCGGCTAAGAGACCACAACATGATTGAATTTACACTCAAACCTGGCAATGGATTCACCGCTAATGTGAGACATCTCAAGCTGGAAGACTATTGACGAGCGAATTTTCTGGAAATGGCAACTAAAACAGAAACAACTGACTTCGAAACCCCGATGACAGACGCCAGTGTAGAACAACGCTCATATCTTTTGAAGACGACAGTCAAACGCTGCATTGCTAGGCGACAAGTGCGTTACAAAGCCTGAAAGCGTAATCCAACAGAGGAGAACAGGTCCAGTCACATAAGGGCCTGTCGGGATGTGAAAAAAACTGTCAGAATCACACGCAACCCAAAGGCATTCTATAAATATGTAAATGAAAGACGACTCAAAAAAGAAACCTTAGGTCCACTGAAACGACCTGACGGTGAAATCACCAATAGCCTAAGCGACAAAGCCACAATCCCGAACGACTATTGCACCTCTGTATTTACTGTTGAAAATGTTACGAATATTCCTGAACCAGTCCCGATGCAAGTTGCTCCAATTAACACCTGTGTTTTCACAGAAATCGAGATCCTTCCCGCTTCATAACGGTCAGGACAGGCGATGAGCCCTGGTTTGATGATGCCTGTAAGAGGGCGCACCAGTTGAAGCGGGAGGCATAAGCCCGTTGGCGTACTAGCCGGTCTGCTGTCGACTTTCAGCTTTTCAGGGAACAGCGTCTTCGGGCTGGTGCTACTTATAGGAAGCTGAGAGGGAGCACAATTTGAGGTCCAGGGAGTTGTTAGCCTCATCTGTTAGTGCACATAAGTGGTGGTCCACCTTGAAGAACGCTGTGCTTGGTGTGAGCTCTCCTGTGCCTCCTTTAATTGATACTGGTGGTGATCTTGTTGCGGACCCTGCTGCCAAGGCGGACCTTTTGTTGCCCTACTTTGATGGAAAGCAGAGACGGGACCGGGTGCGCATTCCTTTAGCATGTGATCCCGAGCCGAGGTTCTCTGGTTTTGCTTTCAGATCCTCCAAAGTGCACCGCCTTCTTCTTGACCAGGACCCCTATGGGGGCACTGATCCATCGGGTATGCTTCATTTCTTTCTTCGGAGGGTGGCTGGTGTGCTCGCAGCCCCGCTTGCTTCGTTATTCCGTCGAATGTTGCGGCTAGGCTCTTTTCCTTATTGCTGGCGTGTCGCCCATGCGACGCCTGTTCCAAAGGGCTCGGTTTCATCCCGTGCCTCTGATTATAGTTCCATCTCGATCACACCTGTTGTGTCGAAAGTTTATGAGAGGTTGGTAGCGTGGAGATTGGATTGTTTTCTTGAAAAGCAGGGTGTCCTTCCCCCAACAAAGTATGGTTTTCGTAAGGGCTTGGGAACTTGTGATGCTCTGCTTCACATTTCTCATGTGTTGCAGCTGGCTCTTGATGGGGTCATGAGGCAAGGTTGGTACAGCTTGACTTCAGTGCTGCTTTTGATCGCGTGAATCACCTTGGGCTGCTCCATAAGCTGAGATTAATGGGTATTGGTGGTTCAGTTCTCGCGGCAATTAGTCAATTTTTATCTGACAGACGTCAATGTGTAGTTGTTGATGGGAAGAGGAGTGAGTTTTTGGATTTTGTTTCTGGTGTTAGACAGGATAGTGTTCTGGGCCCTTTGTTGTTCATTGTATATACGGCCGATCTGTTTCATCTTGTTAATGATTTACTTGTTGGTTACGCTGATGATGTTACTCTGCTGGCTGTTTGCGATAAGCCTAGTGATAGATAAGAGGTTTCAGAATCCATTCAGCATGATTTGGAAATGATTGATTCCTCGTGTTCTATGTGGGGGATGAGGCTAAATGCGGGCAAGACTAAGACCATGCTCGTGTCTAGGTCGCGTACTGTGGCACCTCCTTTTCCTGCACTCATGCTGGATGGTGTATCACTTCCTGTGGTTGATGACTTGGGAATCTTGGGTGTCAATTTTGATCCGAAGTTGACGTTTGAGCCCACATTCTTTCGGTTGCCTCACGTGCATCGCTGTGCATCGCTGAAAATTGGTCTTATGAGGCGTGCTTGGAGGGTGTTTGGCTCGGCAGAATTGACACGTCACTGCTTTAATAGCTTTGTCCTTTCTCTTCTGGAGTACTTCTCTGTAGTCTGGGGTTCTGCTGCCGATTGCTATCTGTGATTGCTTGACTAAGTGGTTCGTCGATGTGCGTTCATGCTGGGTGGTGTTGTGCCTTGTGATCTGGCGCATCGTCGCAGAGGTTCTGGGGTCTGTTTTTGTGTAAAATCTATAATTGCTCCAGTCATCCACTGACTGAGTTTCTTCCGGATCCATTTGTTCGGGTGAGGTGTACTCGGCGGACTGGTGCTCTTCATGAGTTTGCCTTGGAACCGTTGAAATGCCGTACGAGCCAGTATTCCCGTTCTTTCTTTCCATCGTGTGTGGATGTTTGGAATGGTCTTGATGGCTCTATCTTTGCTGGTGCTGGTATTGGCAGCTTTAAACGATATGTAGACATAGCTATTCTGTGATCTCGGATATTTTTTTTTATTTTTTTTTCTTCACCCGCTGGACTGGTTGCGTGGGGGTTTGTTAACCTCATGGAGTTTCTCCGTTCCCATGTTGCCAGTCTGGTGTGATTTAATTATAATAATAATCATGACATTCGGGAGACTCAATTTTCGTTTCATCTCTATATGAAGTATTCGTTTCCAGAAACAATTTGCTTTGTTAAATTTAATTATTGGGACGTTTAAGCAAGGAGCAACATAACAGGATTAATATGAAAAGATGTTACTAATTAATTACCTTAACGGGCTCCCGAATATACTTTTGAATGCTGGCGTCAAATGGGTCGTACTCAGGGAGCCTGCAGCTCGGCGTGTCGATCAGGTAGCGGACGTCCGACCCTGCAAGGAAATTTAAACTTTTCGGATCAGTGCCGTGCCAGGACACTCACCTCCCTCCTAAATCCCAGTTCTTCCCTGCCAGGCAGAATTGCATCCGAGGACATCTACCTTAGACCATAACCCATTTCCCTATTACATATAAAAAATTTACCATCCCAAGTTTTTAGTCACGTTAACTTAAAGTTAGCTTTTAAGTTCACGTTAGTTCGGTTTAGTGAAACTAGGGTAGATTTGGTGAGATCAGGTAATGCTCAAAAAACGTCATTTGTATTTCGTTAAATTAGGTAAATTTTACAAACGTTAGGTTCGATAAGTTTTCCTGTAATTGATCAACTGTTTCAGAACACCAACGTGCTTTGAACGATCAGTTTAGGCCTATATTTGTGCTAAATTCTCAACCGGGTTCGTTCGGTACTGCAAGCACCTAGTAGTCATTGTTAAAGGGATACATTTTTCTAGGTAGAGGCGCATGTAAGGCAATTTTTCCGATTTGAAAACTCTGTCCTAGAGTGAGCCACTCTAGGTACCTTCCATGAAGCATAATACTCAGTGCAGTAGACAATGGATACATGCCCGTAACGGCACCAGCAACGTAAGCCCAAGAGATGTTAGGGCATTAGAACTTAGTTGGAAAGCAGTATGAACACTTAATATAACCACTAGAAGCAAAGCAATTCCACTACTTTGCGTCCATGTGACAATCATTTAGACCAGCTTGCATTAATTTCCTGTTGGAAGAAAAAATATGCGAATATCAAAGTAGTATTCATATGTTTTTGCATTTCTAAACTACGCTTATTTTTTGCAGAGTATTCTAGGCTAAACACAAAAAAAAAAGAAAATGCGAGAGATCAGTATATAATACGAGAACATACTTGGTGTCAAGTCCTCTTCGTACAAGTGCAGGGATTGTGTCGAGAAATCTTTGCCAGGGTACTTCAGATACAGCACGATGATGCAGAGTGACAGGGATAGCAAGCCTGCCCTGAAAAAACACCGTTTTATTAGTTACATATTATAAGCGTTTTTTTATATTTTATTATTATTATTATTATTAAATCACACCAGGCTGGCGACGTAGGAACGGAGAAACTCCATGAGGTTAACAAACCCCCACGCAACCAGCCCAGCAGGTGGTGAAAAAGAAGAATGAAAAAAGAAGATCCGAGATCACAGAATAGCTCTGTGTACAGATCGTTTAAAGCTGCCAATACCAGCACCAGCAAAGATAGAGCCATCAAGACCATTCCAAACATCCACACACGATGGAAAAAA
>LQNS02276866.1:28545834-28563775 GCA_001587735.2 Parhyale hawaiensis
TGGTATGAGTGGCGGCGTGGTAATCTCTAGGTCCCCGGATCGAATCCTGACTCGATTCTTTGTATTTATTCTATTTAAACACAAGGGCGGACGGAGAGCCCCCTGTCTGAATAATAGCAGGTGTTGACGGGACGAGAAACTGTAAGATATATATATATATATATCGTATTGGCCTGATAGCGGTACATTCCCTCCGAGAAACTTGCAGGTTAGGAGCCAGGACTGGTTCTATAGCAAATATAGGTATATTTATGGGTTCACTATGTTCTAAGCTTCATTTCTCACTACGGGAACCAGTCCTACCGACCCTAACCTACAAGGTTGGCGGGGTAACAGCTCTTTGTAAGGGGGCTTGTGCTACCGTGGATGGTGGCAACACAAAAAAAAAAATTTGAGCGTTTTACTATCGAGAAGAGGGCGGGCGTTGGAACGTAGACTTATTTTAATTCAAAATAAGACCAAATTTGCATAAATCTACGGTGTTTGTAGTGTTTTTTACTTTTTGAAGATTGAGGCCGTTAGGTGGCCAGGATTTTGGTACCTCTATCGAACCAAAAGGCAGGACGTATATGAATATTCTTAGCCATCTAATAGCCCGTTTCGAGTTATATTTGTCGGTCAACCAAAAAAGTAGTAGAAGGAGTTAAGCAACGTTTGCAGAGAGTCTGGTGGATTGACATATATGTAACCAATGCCAAAAACTTTAATTAGCAGGCTATAAATTAATGACGGTAATGAATTTTGATGTTCTTCCACCAAACAAGAGGCAGAAGGAGTTGAGTAATAGTAATAATTGTTTTAGGTAATCAGGTGGGTTGACTGAGATGTGATTTAACTTAGGCAACCGCCAAGTGATGGAACCTAGTCATCCATTAAGTGATATAGTGTTGGCAATCATGAAGTGATGTAACGTAGGCACACTTGAAGGGATGTAACATAGGCACCCATGAAGTGCTATAACGTGAGCACCAATGAAATGATTTAACTCGGGCAACTAAAAAGGGATGCAACATAGGAAACCATGAAGTGATACAACGTAGGCAGCCTCGAAATAGTGTAATATCCATAGGCAGTAATGTGAAATCATACTGACACTCACAATGTGCAGCTTTAGATAGTTCTAGTAATGTAAGGTTGGATCAGCCCTAAGTTGTTGATGTTTTAATATCATTTACCGGCTGTCTTGGTATCTCTAGCTCATAGTTCAATGTGTATTTTTTGTTCATTGCTACCAATGTAGTATTACTGTCGTTTTAATTCGCTTTTTCAACATTACAGGGTTTTCTTAACCTCCCTTTTCTTGCGGAAAAAGCTCCTCAAATGAATGTGATGTTCAAGTACATTACGTGTAGTATCTATGAGACATTTTTTTCTATAAATGATTTAACATTCCTAGAAATTATGATGAATTTTCAATTTTTCTTGGTGTCGGAAAGTATGATATATATCGCCTACTAAAGATAAAGGATTGTGAATTTAGATTCTATGCTCTGCAACGCATTCCTTGTGGTACGACGAAGAAAGTAATCTTTGTTTGAGGTCTCTGTGATAACTAGAACTCATTTTATTAACACTTTCGTAAATTGGCCTCCAGGCCCAATTGCGGGAAGCCCGATTCCAGTGTCCAGTCAGTGTATTGTGTGGTCTATGAATTAGTTAATAACACACTAGGTTTATTAAAAGAATGGAGGACGTCTTGATTCATATTGTGTTTCAATTTTGATAATAAATACTTCTTCGAGACAAGAGTTTTATTAGCCAGAACGTTCGGCATGAATTTGCTTTCAGCCGTTGTCAGGGGAACGATGCATATATGACTAGAGCTATATATACAAGAACACGGATGAATTCAACGGAAAAAAACTCTACAGCAAAAAAGAAAAGTAAATGCAAATAATATCAGCACTCAATGAGCAGAAGAAGCAGTTGTTTTGGGACATTTAAGTGTCTGTTGATCCTATTTGGTTATTATACACTGAAAAATTATTAAACTAGGTACTTTGCGAGATTATAAATTTTTAAATTTCTGCAGAACTGACACATTTTCGAAATCAAAAGAATAACTATTTGAACGGCAGTGTTGATAAATTAATGATAACTCTTGCTTCCTCCGCACATTGCTTGCGTGTTTCTAGACGAGTGTTTTAGATTTTTTCCGGTTTTGCCTACGTAGTAGGTAGCACAGTTTGAGCATTCCAGTTTATAGACCAGATCCTGTAGACTCTTCATTTGATCTTCAGTTTTTGAGTTTGTAAAGCTGTTTTTTCATTGTATTAGTTCATGTACTTGCCAAAATGTTGTAAGGTTTTAGTGCACGTTGCACCTTCTCTGAACAGCCTTTGATGCACGGCACACTGATGAATTTGATATTTTACAAATTGGAGGGTGGCTGAGCTTGATCGTTTTTCTGAATACCTCGGTGTTGTGGTTGACGATTTCCTTATTGAATAAATTTGAAAGGTAAGTTGTTGTTCATGAGAAGCTTCTTATGGATACGTGTTTTCATATATAGCTCCAGGACATATATGCATCTTTCCCGTGAAGCAAATTCATGCCGAAACCTTGGGCTAATAGAACTCTTGTCTTGAAGAAGTCCTTATCATCAAAATTGAAACACCAGGTTTTATACCATTTACCATGACTCTAAGTAACTGTATAGAACTGTCATGACTATGCTTGGCAGTATCTATCAGTTTGATATTATAATGTCTTATCCAGGAATGAAAAGTAAAAACATGAAGTTACTATTGTTACGATAATTTATTATAGAATATGTAGAATATACAGCAATAAATAGAAATCTCAGGCTACTTCTTTGTAGCATATTCAACTAAAGACACACACATCTTAGTTCATATAGCATATCAATAGACCACTTAAACAAAGTCAAAGTATGGTTGTCGATTCTTGGTTACACGTACCTTAGATCTTTTGCCATCGAAGTATAGACCTCGTAACAAATTCTGTAAGCAACAGCTAGTATACCGCAATGGGTAAAGGAATCGGTCCCCTGGATATGTACATTAAACAGGATTAGATTAATGCCAGAAAGGAGCTGAAACTGATGCTTCAGCCCTCTATGAGCTATTGCTGTTTTACTCGGGTCTTTGTTATGGCTTCAGAATAAAATTCGGGACCTAGTATTTAGTGACAGAACAAATCGAAAATGTTATGGAATTGAGTTATAAACTAACGATTACGCTATCAACATTCCACGGTGCTCTCTACCTTATACAAGTATTTTTGGCATGTAAATATTACTTATATGTCAAAAGTATACAAAGTGTAGTCAGTGAGTTCATCAAAAAATATTGGGCGTAACACGTTATTGCGGAAATATATGTGCATAAATTTGTTGTCCCTTCAATTAAAATATTATTCCGTCTGCGATTTGTAGAAAACAACAGAAATGATGGTCAAATTACCCAACTAATTTTCAAATTATATTTCCCTCAAAGAAGATCTACCATCCTATGAAATGTTTCAGAAATTACGCAAAGTCCAGGTTCCCACTAGCATTTTCTATTTGTTAAATGTTGAAACTCTTTAGGACTGGACGAAGTTCTAAAACTGCATATGAAAACTTTTTACTATAGCATAAAACCTGCGTTACGAGTAAATTTGTTGCTGGTAACGCCTGCAGTTAACTCCCGGAAATTCACTTCATGTATGTAGAACATGTTGCCATGGATATGTTTAGTAATGGTTATAACTCATCAAAACTCAAAAAAGGAATTTTAACTTTTAACTGGGAATTACAGATTCTGTTTAGATTAAATCTTTCCTTTAATTATTGGAAATTGTAACTGCATTTAGCTACATCAACCGAAAAAAGATATATGTTGTCACTCTTAACTCCATGATAACTTTTCGAGCAACTGCTCGAGAACCGCAATTGACCGCAGCAGCCTCTGTTCCTTATCCTTCAGCTGCACGTTAGTGGCCAGCTCATTGTCGTATTCCAGTGTGTGTTTGAGCATCTTGAGAGACTCCCTCAGTCTGTATTCCCTAGCGCACTGGTTATTCTTTTTTCGTTTTAATGCCTTTTTGTCTTCCTCACTCATACTCTCGTACACTTCTTTAGACAATCTGGTGCGTATTTTCTGCCCTGCGTTTGTCTTGCTCTTACTTGGCTTCTGAGATCTTTCGGGAGTGGCGCCGCACACCGGGGGCGTTTGGACAGACCCACACGCAGGGCTCGGCATGGCGGCCGCATAGGTATTGGCGGGCGTTTTCCCTGTCGAGCTCATCATCTGGTGCAACAGCCGCTCTCCGTGTGACAGCAGCATCTCCTTGAGCTCAGCATCGTCCTGACCTTGGATCTCGGTGCCAAAGGAGCTGCGCCAATCCTGCGCAGGGGCCGCACTCGCCCCGGGCATCCAAATGGTAGGGTCACTGCTCCCCGGCGGGCAGTACAGGCTGTTCTCCGCTGGCGCTAGACTAGATGCAATACCAGTAGCTCCTGGTGCCTGCAATGTAAAGTACCAAAACTTATTTTGAAAGGAAAATTAAGAGCTTGTAGCCTTTTTTAAGATTGATCTGCTTAAATCCATTATAACACACGGTTTATTCCATAAGTGGGAATTAATAGAAGGCTCCTACCTATTCATTGCTGTCTCCATAGTTTTCAAAGTTGTTGTTTTGTCATTATGTTCCATTCTACCAATGCCTTATTTTTGCTTTTAGTCCAGCATATTTTTTTTTGAAAAACTTATCGCGCCGCCAGAACAATTGCACGCGGCTGTGTATCCAGATCATTTGAGAGCTAACAGCACAAGTGGCAGGAACAAAAGCTATCCACTCTACTATCAACAGAACCCAGCATGACTATGTCAAGTGATTGAAGTTTCAGTGTTTTGTGTTACTTCAAATAGTTCCCTCCGCCAAGGAGGTTATGTTTTTGTCCTGTTTGTCTGTTTCATTGTCTGTCACCAAGATAACTTAAAAAGGTATAAATGCATTTTAACGAAATTTGCAAGGATTGATAAGCAAGACAACAGTAACAGATGATTAACATTTCCTGAAAATCCGTTCATCTGTTTGTCTGCCTATATATATTTTTAAGCACCCTAACTGAAAAAATTATGCACGCATTTTCATGAAATTTATATGGGTTGGCAGGTATACTACGAATAGTAAATGACCAAGTTTTTGTGATGATCTGTGGGTTGGTTCTTTTGTTTGTCACTTCGTTTGATTTTATGTTAGCACAAGAACTCAAATAGCTAAGCATGGATCTTTATGAAAATTACAGGAGTTGTTGGTAATGCTAAAAACATGCATTTTGGTGATGATCTGTTTCGTCTGTTTGTGTTTTTGACTCATGATGGTCTTGCTGTTTGTTATCAGTATAACTCAAAAAAGTTCAAAAATGTTCTTCAAGAAAATTACAAAATATGTTAATACTATCAAAAGACACAAATCGTTAGATTTTGGTTTTGATACAAAGAAAATCGTAGTTTCAGAACCAATTTGAATTTTCGTTGCCGTTGCCTTGCTTGGCGGAGGTATGTATGCGCTTTCAGAGTGCTCTAGTTTCATTTACTATTGTCTTTCACGATCATATTTGTTGACATATTAACTTATCATTGCAACCCTTCATGAGTATTCATATGCGAGTGCGTGTTCGTTCGAATGCGTGTAATTTGGCTTCTCATTTTTAACCAGAGAACTCTGAGAGCGCATACCTCCGCCAAGCAACGCAACGGTAACGAAAAATTCAAATTGGTTCTGAAACCGCGATTTTCTTTTTATCAACACCGAAATCTAACCATTTGTGGCTTTCTGGCTTTCAACAGTATTAGCAGCTTCAGTAATTTTCTTGAAGCATTCTGAGGAATATTAGTCAAACACACAAAGAGACCAACTGATCATCATCAAAATTTAATCATTTAGGTATCTTTACATTAATGTACGTTCGAGATGTCTATTGTCTACTAAAAACAATATTAGTAATTTACTATTTTCTAGCCCTTTAATTTTCAAGCTGGTGACAGAGCAACGCCTTAACGAACACTTAATTCCCTACTTTATATTCTTTTCAACAGTTCCGGCAGAGGATTCGTAATCTAAACACCTGCGTAAAAAAATATCCTTTGCAGATTAGCTATATTGAGTGCATTCTATCATTCTGCAGTTATTACAGAAGTTCATCTCCCTAAGGCCATTGCTAGTCTTATGAAAAAAAAAACATCCGCAGCATTGTAACATTGGAGTGAAAAAGCATTATCATTATAAATTACCTCTGCTGCCGAGTTACGCAGGTACGGCCCAGGCGTCTCCCAAGTGGGGTGGCCCCCGAGTGGTTCCGAGTACGAAGCGTCGTGGCGTGCAGACGAGAAGCCGGACGGCAGTGAGGGCATCGTCCCCGGCTGGGGAGAAGTTGTAGGGAAGAGAAACCCCTCGCTTGCACGTTCAGTTCTTGCATTAACACCCGGCCAGTTTGGTTCCTCTAGTTGTGTAAACGGTGAAGCGAACTCAGGCTGTTGGGCGGGTGATGAAGGAAACAGCGAATTTGATTCCTGCAACGGAGCACTCGATGGCAAGGGAGAGATGGATTCCTGCTGAGATGCACTAGAATAACTGAAAAGATAGTTTGTTTCGTGCGAGAGACCACTTGAAGGAAAACACAAACTCGATTCGTGCGGAAGTACGTGTGAAGAAGGATATAAAGAAGCTTGTCCCAGTCCTGAGAGGCTCATGGTTGGTCCGCTGAGACTGTCGTCACTAGTGATAGGAGATACTTCGATCTCATCCAACTCAGTAGGCCAGTTGGCAAACGAAAGTCCGCTGTCCATTGTCACTGGTTACGCTTCAGTAAATTTATAGAGCGACGAGCCAATATATTCCTTCGAGAAGGTCTTAAAAATAACTTCAATGCAGGCTTTGCTGTGGAACGGAGATCGTTGACACTCTATTCTCAATGCAGTTTCAGTTTACTGTATACCGCAGATAAGAGGCTTGTATTATGTGCTAGGTTTCCGGTATAACTGACACAGGAGGGAGAATGTCTGGTCTTGATTGATAATATTAAAAATTTTACCGAGCGAAGCTCCTGTCGCCTGTGCGTGTCCTGTCGGCCTGTACGTACCAGTGGCCTGCGGTGAGCATCGGCTCGTGCTCTTATACACGAGCTCAAACGTTCACGGATATTCTCCGCTTGACCTATCGCCCAGATAGAGGATGAAACGCCTTATCTTTAACTTGTCTAAACTTGCACCACGCTCTTCGCTATGACGTCAGCTACGGTATATGCTGTACATGAATGGCGTGCTGTACCAAAGACACTCTTATCAACTACTGAAGAAGGATACGATAATGCACCAGCATAAACCACACTTCAGTGGATAAATAATCAAAACTCAATTTCTTTATAACTATCAGCTCCATACATTAAGTGAATTGCTTTAATTATGACTTGCTGTTGTGCTACTGGTATTTGATTCTCGATTTGCAATATAATTTTCTGCTAGCTTAGAATATATGCTGGACCACTTTGGGTGAGATTCGTTGAGTTAGTTAAGGGGTTCGTTCAGTTAGATGAGGGTTGATGGGTTCCACAAGCGTGCAAGGTATGAGAGTAACGCTCGATCTGCTTATTGATGCTTCGTGAAGTTACGAACGCTGTGACGGACGCTGAAACATAACGGCTAAGGATTCGCATTCTGTCCTCTCTCTCTCTTTCAGTGAACAATTTAGTCTCACATATAATATTACGCTATTTAAAGTTAAAACCACTTCCATCGCAATTCTGCAAAGATCAGGACGGAGAAGTGACAAAATTTGAGCCGTGATATTGTTGGATCTTCCCGGACCTGGACTTTGTACGTTTAGTTACGTTGTGTTGAGAGGACGCCGATTCCGGCCACGGACTTAATGTGTTCCGAGCGTCCTGCGCTGCGGCCACTTGGATGGAGAACCGGAGATACTTGAATCTCTTCTTGCGGTCCGCCCATAGTCTGCTTGTGACGTCAGCTGGAGATGACAGCGGTGGTGAACCATATTCAGTGCTGCCTTCTTCCTTGTACTTCAGACGGAATCTCCACATTCCGTAAAAGCTTAAAGCAGCGAGTTGCCTAATTGCTGTGTTGTATTGCCTTCATTACCACTTTGGAGGATAGTAATAATGTTAGCTCTAGCAACTTTACTACATGAAGCAGATAAGCTTAGATTACGAAATAGTTGAATAGCCACAGACGTAAGAGAAAGTGTCGGAACAGTTTAACCTAATATTTTTGTTTGTAAAAGAGTATAAAGCAACGTAGCAATGCTATCGGGAATTATTTGTTGGTCGATAAAGACCCTTTTTATTCGTTTAACTATGCTTACGTAACCTCTAACTAGCAATGTCCTTTTCCCCTCAAATGAATCCTCGCCTCTTTTTGAGCTAAATTTTAGGGACAGCTCTGGGACTGTCAAAAACCCAGTAAGGGTCATTACAAGAACTAGCAGGTTGGATCCGTTGCAGAAAGCCCTAATTGACCCGCGCAAACGCTGGGCCACTGCAGGAGCAAAAACGCTAAACTGGCTTCTCGAGTGGCCTCGAACACTGCCGAGTATCGTGTTTAGCGGCCGGTCTAATTTTTTTATTTTTTTGTTCATACATTGCAGTAATGTGTATAAAAAAATGTGTACATTGTGGAAAGTTAAGTCTATTTTGAAGTGTTTTTTGATATTATGATCAGTGGCTTTTTTCGCGTGGAATTCACAACAAAGCGCGGCCTGTGCTGGGGATGTTACACAACATAGACAGACAAACTGCTGTAATCCTTTTGGTTCGCCTGTCGCCACATAATTGCCTATAATCGAAATTTCAGCTTGAAAATGCCGCAACACTCAGAAGTGAATCGTCCAAATTCTCTGCATTATAGCATCAGCCGCTGACATGTGTAGCTGTATATTTTTACCTCCGCCAAGGAGGTTATGTTTTCGTCGTGCTTGTTTGTCTCTCTGTCTGTCACCAAGATAGCTCAGAAAGTTATGAACCGATTTGAACGAAATGTGCAGGGATTGTTTGACATGTTAGGAAGAACAGATGATTCACTTTTGGTGAAGATCTGTCCATCCGTTTGTTTGTTGGTTGGTCTGCCTCATTTTTCTCCATGCCCTAACTCAAAAAGTTATGAACGGATTTTTATGAAATGCACACGAGTGGTTTGATATATAACGAATAGTAAATGACCGAATTTTGGTAATGATCCGTTTGTTCGTTCGTTTGTCACTGCTTTTAATTTTATGCTTGTTAGCACAATAAATCCAAAAATAATGAATGGATCTTTATGAAATTCATAGGGATTGTTCGTAATGTTAAAAGACATAAATGATCAAATTTTGGTGTAGATCGGTTCTTTCGTTTGTATGTTTGACTCATGTTTGTCCTAACGTTTGTTAGCAGCATAACTCAAAAAGTTATGAACAGATCTTTTAGAAAATTGCACAAACTGTTATTCCTATCAAAAGGCACAAATGTCTAGATTTTGGAGTTTATACAAAGAAAATTATGGTTTCAGAGCCAATTTGAATTTTTTTGCTACCGTTGTGTCGCTTGGCGGAGGTATGTGCTCTCAGAGTGCTCTAGTTATTGCTGTTTTAGTAGTACTTGGTTATGAGCAATTAAACAAGTCCCTAGGCAGAGAACAGTAGATTATCTATAGCAAAAATTGAAAACATTGGTCACTTTCAGCTAAAATACGAAGGGAATTCAAACAGTTCGCGGAATTGCCTAAAATATTGAATCTTCATTCAAGTTTTCTTCTCCGTCGAGGGCGGGAGGCTACTCTTCTCAGCGGCTTTATTCAGTGAACTTTGACGTTTAAGTTGTTGTCAGTGAGGCATTTTTTTCAGGTTTTCTCTTTAAGAAAGTTTCCAGAATAGTGTAAGGAAAGTACAGTGACTTAGAAATTGTCCTTCAATGAAGGGATTCATTTAACATGTGCAAGTTTCGATAATATTGACCTACAGAAGTGTTCTCAATACCAGTTTAGTGTAAATGTAATATCGTAGAGGTATATCATAGGAGAATAAAACTGACGTTCAAGTAACTGGACAGGTATGTGTGCAATTTACACATTACTGAACATCATTTGCAATCGCATAAGTACACATTCCACATTATATGTGAAGCGCGCTGAACGACGCTAGCCTCAGGGACAGAATCTTTTGCCAGAAATTTTTGCGCAACTACGACAAAAATCGCAACAATGCTAAAATCTGCGCAGTCACTCCAAATGGTGCATTCCCTTTTAGAATATGATTAGTAGCTACTAATCACAGTAGCTATAAAAACAACACCATCATTGTCGTAACGCCTTTCAATACGTAACGTTGTACATACCCGAATGATAGCTAAGTAAATGATATGTATGTAATATCTCCTAAAGTACTCCAGCCGTCGGGAAAGTAAAAGAGCCGTAATAATAACAACAATAGTTTTAGATGTTCTAATTTTCGTACGTTATAGGAGACTGCCGTAGCCTCCGCCTTACCTACAGCTTAGGCACGTTCCTCTGGGTGCCGAAATTAAACCTACGAGGCTTTGCTTATCCAAAGTTCCAGTGAAAAGCTTTGACTTTGCCTCTCTAAATCGCGCTGCAGGTGTTAGAAACAACGCGATTACGCTGAGCCGGCTGAACACTCCGTTTAAGAGAGCAAGATTGAGGTTTTGTGTGTTTCAAGAGTAGCCGATGAAAGGTTAACTCTAGATACTCAGTTCACCGGGTCGAAGCCAACGCACTTGTCCGCAGTTTCGGACAAGTTAAGCCTCGAATGTCTTATTTCGGGGCCTAGTCAAGGAGCTTGTATAGAGAAGGAGGGAGCCAGTAGCCTAGCCCGTTGAAGCTCAAGAGTCTCTTAAAGCTGTCAGCCAGTTGTCCCATGCACCAATCACATGTCAATAAAGAGTCTCTTATGGCTGCAGCCAGTCACTTAAGCACCAATCGCATATCAGCAACTCGGTTCGTCTGCTGCTCCCCCGTGAAACTCAGTGCTCCCCCGTCTTTTCCANNNCAGCCAGTCACTTAAGCACCAATCGCATATCAGCAACTCGGTTCGTCTGCTGCTCCCCCGTGAAACTCAGTGCTCCCCCGTCTTTTCCACCAACGAGCGTCTCAGCCATAAGAGATCTGGTTGACTCGCTGGCAAGTCTGTAACTTGGCCACAAAGATCCCTCCTTCTCTATTGAAGCTCCTTGGGCCTAGTTGAACACGCTCCTTGTGTCCCTAAAATCGGGCCCCCGCTGTGCAATCAAATACTCAACTAACGAGTGCACGCTTATAGCTCTCGCGTCATTCGAATCAAGTACTTTCCTGGGTATCTTTGCTACCTATGTTTACTCTGTATCGAGTTCATGTAAGGTCATAAGTTGAGCGTGTGATGGCTTTGTGTGGCCCGAAATTAGAAATCAAATATCACTAACTGCAGTACAAGTCGCACAGACTTTGTATACTGAACAGCCAGAGCCACTGAGCAGAGATACGTCCTTTGATATTTACAGTAGTTAAATTGGAAGGAACAGTTAAGTACGAAGCATGCATGCATGGGTCTCCTTTCTCCTAAAAATATGCCGCATTCTCTAACTTTGGGATTGACCTTAAAGTTGCAGGTATGTATATTTGATGCATGTTTACACCTATGTCCGTATGATGAATATATACGTATGTATTCCAGATAAAAGAAAATGGTCTTATTTATCTACAATATAATAAAACCGATGTGTATGTATCTGTTTGTCCTATTTGTTTGTTTGCTTATCTATATATTTATCCATTTTCTGTCACGCTTTAACAAAACAGATGGGCGGAAACTGGCCCAGGTTAGAAGCTGTGGTCATCCTGTCAATCTTCATCAAAAACTGAAAGGTAGAAAATAGGCCAGATTGCAGATGATGGCAAACGTTAATTTAAATGCAGTTCATTCTTTGCTAACGTTGAAGTCCACTCAGTGCATATACATACAGCTTCTCGAAGCACTCTCTTGGATCGTGAATTGTACTCTCTTCTTATAGGTTCCCTTCATCCCAAGGATGATGAGACTTACAAGGTTAACGCACGCGGAGGGCCCAAGCTGCAGTGCACCCTGTAAAATGAGCTCGTGACATCATACAATCGTAGTACGTCAATAAGCATGCAACTATTTTACATTTTTTTCGTCATTTCATTTGAGCCTCCAGAGTGTTCTAAATGCCCTACAATCTTTATAGTTGCACAAAAATATGTATCAAAGCATCAAAGAACTTTTTTGCTTTCTGAAGCATAAAATTTTATTATCATTATTAATATTATTTCGGACAGTCTGTACAATGTGGACGTAAACTGTGACGTTCCGTACGCGTCGTTAACAGATCCTCCTCTCCCAATTGTGAAAACAACAGTATAATTGAAAAAAATGATACATATTATATACGGATTTAACATTCGTAAGTTTCAACAACATAGTTCCATAAGACAGTTTAGGTGTGGGGCATACGGTAAGGTACTATTTTTCGAAGTTAGTTAGCGCGAGCCGAACGCGACACTTTCTGCTATAACGCTTGCTGCGTATAGCAGCTTTTTTTTAGATTAGATAGGCGGCAGTAGACGAAACAAAAGGCCCATTCCCAAAGAGACACCGGGACTTACACCCCGGCCCTCTATGAGCTATTGCCATTATGTTAGTAGGATGTAGAGGAATGTGGAGAAACGAGAGGAGAAAAAGAATGGAAGACGAAAGAGAAAAAAAGAAGAGAAAAATTAAAAAGAAGGGGAGAAGAATCTACGCCAAGGCGATGGTCATGAATGCCGGTAAGCATGAGCGATAGCCGCTGATATCCGGAGCTTAAATTTATAGATGGAGCGGAAGTGAGAAGAAGTCAGCTTAAAATGGCCTGGGAAGCTTTGGCCGTTAAGTGCTTGCGACTCGTGGAGAAGGAGTTCTTAGCTGTGGAAGATGTCTCTCCCAATGTATGTCAAGACGACTTTTAAACGAGTTGACTGACTCCGCACCAGCAACGTCGGAAGGGAGTCTATTCCAAATGCTGACTATGAAATAGGGAAAGAACTGCTGACTTAAGGTTGTTCTTCGAGCTTTATGCTTGAGTTTTTGACCGTTGTTTCGCAAGCGATCATTGGGGGGGTCTCTTTCAAAGATTCCCGTTGTAGGTACGTCGTTGAAACCATTGAAGTACTTGCTGTTGTTTTTTCTAATTTCATCGAGCAATTGTATGGCTTCCGCGTGTTATGTATAGACTTTTGCTTTAATATCACTTCGCCGGAAGGAAAGTAATTTGTTTCTCTGACGCTATAACGTTTTCTACACGATTCTTGGTAAAAAGTTGTTCTATCTCGGCGTTTTTCCATACGCATCTGAACAATTTTTTTGTTGCGGCGGTTTGAAATCATAAAGGATAGCAGGTCATTGGTGGAAAACATGAAGTTTTTCAACCATATTATTCCATCTTTAGAATGTCATATTACTCTCGATAAAACTCGCTTGATTTAGTGCATTTTAAAGACGGTAAGCTTGACAAAAAAAAAGTGCTTCTGGCACATGCGGTCATTTGCCGTGTCCAATTCATCTGCTCTTCTACAAGCCATATAACCAACGTTCTTTCAAAATTTTATCCTTCAGAAACTAAAAAAGTTCGTAAATGCTTCGAAAGATATTTTTTGCGAAACTATGAAGATTCTAGGATATATAAGACAAGCTGGAGCCCCAAATTAAATGATAAAGAAACTAAAACGCCTCGTTCGTGGCGTAGGACTATCATGCGCGGAGGGAGTAAATTTCAACCCCGTCATTTTTGATGGCCAGCTAATCCTAGTGTTTTGCATGGGTCACTCCCTGCAAAAAATCATGACCATAACTCAAACTCCTACCTTTTTGGGTATCGTACAAATTTCATCGCCGTTATTTTTTATGTGTAGGTAATCCAAGTTTTTGACATGGGTTACATTGTTGGCAACCCACCAGCCTCCCTACAAAAATTTATGAATATTGTTGAGCTCCTTCGACCATTTAATGGGTGGACAGACAAATACACATATTTACAAATATATTTATGCAAGTTTTATTGCAGGCGACAGAGAACTCAGAGTTAATAATACATTTATTAACCTTTTCCAGATCTCGCAAACATTTTACACAATCATCATGGCCGATGCTGTGTAGTAGCTCTCCAATGTTGGCCTCAACGTTTCGACCACCTCTGTAGTCATCTGCAGGAGGAGATGGTAGTGCTGCTAGAGGTGGTGCGGTACCTTCCATGCTTGAGGTAGAGAATTCATGATGATACTGCTGGCATCATCACCTCTCTCACTTCGTTCCCAGGTGATAAGTTAACAATGTAAAATAGCTACTAATTAAGGTAGAACGATTTTATAACGTCAGAAGGTCATTACCCATGGTGCACTGCAGCTTGGGCCCTCCACGTGCGTTATCCTTGTAAGTCTCATAATCCTTGTCTTCATCCAAACTTCAGCTACCCTGAGTTAACGCTGTTGCTCTTATTAACTGCATAATTAATCATCGAAGCAAATTCTTTAGCAGTCAGCTGGCGGGTAACGTACAAGAGCATTTCTCGGCAGAAAAAATTTTCTCCAATTTGGGTTCTTCTTTCAACAGAACAACTTTTCACTTGCGTGAGGAAAAAAACTTCCGTGTTTATGACACCATCAGGTATCCTGGATACTGAGCTCAGTATTTATTAGGAGCAATAACAACTGCGGGCCAAAATAACATTGCTAATCAGCATATCACCGAAGGCAAGCTTGGCTTAGTTCAGCCTAGCATGCTTTTCTGCTCTCTATATATTAACTAGTGGACCCGTGCGTAAAAAAAATCCCGCAATAATCGATATGTTTGCCTAATACCTATAGGCCGGTGCGGAAACTTCTCTGACTTACATACTTCTTCATTGATCCTTTGTCGTGCTCTCATCCTTAGGCCTTCTATATCGATAGGCAGAAATAAAATCTTGAGTAAAACACGCCAGTGAACTTGAATGCAACGCCAGTAAGATTAGCTTATATCCAATGTTGGCTCTCCGTAGCAATGATACCGATGATACCGTCTTTCGAACTGAAATATCTGCTTCATTTCAAGTTCCGAAAATTTTGGCCTTTGATGAAAAAACTGCTTCGTCAAATAAGAAAAACAGTAAGCTAGAAGAAATAATAATCTACAGCCCGTGAAAATTCGTCACGTCCAGAGTGCTTCGTTGACCATCTGCCGAATTTATACGTCGTGACCTGAGAGAAAAAGTCATAAAATCAGAATCCAGATGCTGCATGCATTTTGTTTCAACTTCAAGAAGTGTTTCAAGCGAGAAGTGTCTTCAGATAAAGAAAGGGATAAGGATCAGCCTTCACAATCACCATTAACCGCGCTAAAAGAAGAAAAATCGATCTCAATCAAAACGCAACTTGGCGATAAAATATACAACCCGGTTTATTTTCCACCTATCTATTTTGTTAAGAGCGTGACACGAAAGATAGCTACATATAAATATATAAACAAATAAACAAACGACGGTGTTTGTTATATAGTTTGATACGCTAGTACCTACCTTTTGTGTCACGCTCTTCACTAATACATGTAAGCAAATTAGAGATCTGACTTCAAATATGAATCATTTCGCCGTATCATATCTACCAACGGCTTCTCATTTTTAAGCATTCTATTCGCATTGCTGGCAGCGGATGGCATTTCTATGTAATGAGGCCATTTGCGTAGCCATGATACGCAGGCGGTGAACAGAGCGGGTAGGGTATCATTGTTTTGAAATTCTGTTTGGAACGAATTTGCTGCAGGGAAATCATCCTCCACTTCAGTGCGATGTCTGAGCAAATGAAATGACATTTTGAGAACAGAAGATTACACTGTTGCGAGTGAAGAAAGTGACCGAATTAAGTAAAGCAGAAAACGATGGGCTACTGATCAGTATCCACGGGCTCCGCAGAAGTGAGGAAAAAATGGATACGCTGCGCGTACGCATCATGTACACACAGACCAGTGTATAATATACGCATGCACTTTTCACACGCATTTCAATTCTAAAACTAAATTCAAGTACCTTAATTGATGTCCATTGATAATGAATGGACATCAATAAAGGTATGATAGGGCGTGTTCGATTGGGTCCTGAAAGTCGATCTAAGCCAAACCTACTTGACATAACTTGTCCGAAACTCCAGACAGGTGTCTCGAATTCGTCCCGTTTATTGAAGTTTCATTCGATGAGTCAAAATTTATCACGTGTGAGGCTTCTAAAAACTCATTAGCTACATTGTATAATTGAGATTTCAGTCAGTTCAACATAAGCGAGTCGCTTTTAACACCTAAAACACGATTCAAAACGACGAAGCTAAAGTTCCTGCCAACAGTTCCGGACAAGTTAAGTGAAGTGGGCTTGGTTTTAGTTCGACTTTTAGGTCCCAATTCAACCACGCCCTTAGTCCCGCTTGATTTAAGCTAAGCACATCGAGTTTATGTCCTAATCGAACGCGCTTTAAGTTAAGTTGCAGGGCGTTCATCATACATCGAAACCATTCGTTTCTTTATACATCTGAATAGTTTGAGTACAATGTGAGTGCATCGTCGAGTGTATGAGAACATATAGAACGCTTTTTGTGAATGATTTGAACGTACAGTGCTTTAGCATTCTTTAAAACGTAATTCGTAGTAAGCAGAATGTGCCACGAATTTCCTGTATCAACTGACCAGTGTCTACACACATTGTGTGTGTATGTTGCAACGAACAAGCCGAACCCAGCGTACTGCTTCGGTAATAAGTGAGATGAATCAGCTGTTTCATAAACGGGTTGATTTAAGTCAGATTTGTTTAGGTTAGATAGGGTAGGTTATGCCATGGTAATTAGGGTTCAGCGAGCATTACGTTAGCCAAGGCTAGATTAGGCAAGGCTAGGCTAAGTTATGTCAAGTTAGAGAATAAAAAACTGAAAACATAACCTTTGTAATACTTCAGAATGTACTCGTCATAAACTTTTATAGTTATGCACGCATCTCTTATGTTACTGTTCATTGAACTAACAGAACATTGTCTAGTCTAACATAGCTTAAAACAAACTTATCCATTTAATGTATGAGTGATTCAATTCACTTATTGGCTAGGCATTGCGCGCAATGCTTGGTGACATTTACTCCATATAACATGTCCACAAAATACACAGATACACAATATAAACTGCTAACACACGCGCAATTTTCACATGCTGCTCACATATGTACGAAGTTCAAGTACATCACACACCTTAATTGATGATGCCTATTAATTATCAGAATAAATTTCACGGCACGTTAATTGTGAATTTACATAGTTTTTTCGAGGTACGCATCTGCTTGCAGCACCATCACAAACCATCCCTTCGCCCCTCCCACTGTGGCCCGTGACCTGCCGCGCCATTGGCTGCCCTGAGACTGTACTTGCTGAAAGGTTCAGGAAAAAATTCGCTGCCGGGGACACGCTAAAAATTGACGCGAATAGGCTGCCGGGGCCACACTAAAAATTGGCGTGAAAAGGCTGCCGGGGCCACACTAAAAATTGGCGTGAATAGGCTGCCAGGGCCACCTAAAACTTGACTGATTAGGCTGCCAGGGCCACCTAAAAATTGACGCGACTTGGCTGCCAGGGCCACCTAAAAATTGACGCGACTTGGCTGCCAGGGCCACCTAAAAATTGACGCGACTTGGCTGCCAGGGCCACCTAAAAATTGACGCGACTTGGCTGCCAGGGCCACCTAGAAATTGGCGTGATTAGGCTGCCGGGGCCGCACTAAAAATTGACGCGACTTGGCTGCCAGGGCCACCTAAAAATTGACGCGACTTGGCTGCCAGGGCCACCTAAAAATTGACGCGACTTGGCTGCCAGGGCCACCTAAAAATTGGCGTGATTAGGCTGCCGGGGCCGCACTAAAAATTGACGCGACTTGGCTGCCAGGGCCACCTAAAA
>LQNS02276866.1:28580321-28603633 GCA_001587735.2 Parhyale hawaiensis
TATTACAACAAAATGATATTCAAAAGTGGGTTTTATATGGATCTAATGAACGTAGAGCTGGAGACATTTATGGTAGTATGTTTTTGGGGGTCATGGACAAGGTCACAAGGATCATGCATGAAGAGTGGGTAACGACCACAAAAAGTTCGGGAACCACTGGAACCACAGAACGTTAACGGTTTAGCTTTGGCATGTTTACCTTTGTTTTGCCAGCACACATTTCATCTCGTCACCAACCCTAATTAGGCTATTAATTACTTTATTATTAACTGCTTTTTGATAATAGCGATATATAGCGTGCCCCCCCCCCCAACTTTTAGACGGTGGTTATGCCCCTGCATTCAGATAAAGGGATAAGGATCTCATTTTTGCCATCTTGTGTAACCTGGTCATCGATCTCCATGAAAACGCAACTTGAGTACGAAATCTGCAACTGGTCTATTTTTCGACTATCTATTTCGTTACAAAGCGCTCATGAAATAAATCAATACACGAAGCGTTTTATTATAATAGGATCAAATACTGTGAAGTCTTTCATTACTCTAATTTTTGGTCACAATGCTTCAAATATTCCATACCCTGGGCATTATTTACCAGTACATTATTTTACGGCATCAGTTTAGTCACAAATCATAGCATTTATGTCGTTATGAAGTCTGGTGGCATTACACGGCCAAAATGCGTAATCCCCGTAAACCGCGATGGATTACAACGTTTCTATACACATAGGACGCGTTCGATGTAAGCGGACACCATTTGACTTGGCTTGTCTGACACTGCAGGCAAGAACTTTGGCGTCATCACTTAGACTCTGTGCTTCAGGTGTTACAAGCTCTCCGACTTGTTGAGCTGATTGAAGTCTTTACAGTACCAAGTAAGAATGAGCTCCTGGAAGTCTTA
Source organism: Parhyale hawaiensis (assembly GCA_001587735.2). NCBI lineage: Eukaryota > Metazoa > Arthropoda > Malacostraca > Amphipoda > Hyalidae > Parhyale > Parhyale hawaiensis. The sequence continues at coordinate 28,581,222 of LQNS02276866.1, forward strand.
CAAGCGAGCCATTACGGGTCAACACCTGGAACTTGAATCAACGGGTGGGAGCCAGAACACCTCTCTGAAGTTCAGGACAAGTTAAGCGTTGAAGGATTTATTTTGCTGCCCAATCGAATGCGACTGAGGTCTGTAAAACTCTAAAGTCTAGGGACTTCACAATGTCGTATGGCGACAGATAAACAAAAAAAAATTTCTTCGGAGTGCCACCACTAGCCCTACCCCTGCGTACCTCTCGGTACAATGAGCTATTGCTCATTAAGGTTAGGTATTGCTAGGTCGGGTTCTGCTCCCGTCCCAAATGAGCTTATTTTTCAAAACGTTTTCAGTTAGGACCTCAGTAGAATATATTTTTGCCTTGCCTCACCTCACACATGAGTGCAATACCGGGATAAACTCACCCAAGTTCATTTTCAGCGTTATATGTACAGTAGGCGGTTCGTCGAACTGAACGCGGGACTCTTTCATGGTTAGTTAAAGTCAGTGGTTTGCGCCTCTGCCTCCGTACGAACACGATGTCACCACAGATGAAAAAAGTAGGGACATATAGTGTGTCAATAGGCATGTGGAACCCATGCACGACGGTGTACCCACACAGGATCAACGCACATGGGAACAGCAAGGCGAAAAAAAGAGGAAGATCAGCAGGAGTATAAAATCGGAAGGAAGTAAAGTGAGCACGAAAGACGAATGTCAAGAAGGCCTAGTCAATGGCCAAAGTAAGCTACACACACGCCCTGGGGGCGCCGCTCCCCAAAACATGGGATGGGCGACTTTTTCGTAGCACGGCGGGATCTCAAGGCCAGCTCTAAAAGGCCAGCTTCCAGAATCTGGAGTACTACAGCGTACCCTGCCGCTCCACTACAGTGGGAACTAGAGCACTCTGAGAGCGCATACCTCCGCCAAGCGAGGCAACGGTAGCAAAAAATTCAAATTGGCTCTGAAACCATGATTTTTCATCCATAACCTCTTGAGTTATGGCATTGAGAAAAATGAGGCAAACAAACAAACGGATGGACATATCTTCACCAAAAGTTAAGCATCTGTTCCTCCTAAAATGTCTAACAATTCCTATAAATTTTGTCCAAATCGGTTCATAACTTTTTGAGTTATCTTGGCGACAGACAAATAGACAGACTAACACGACCAAAACATAACCTCCTTGGCGGAGGTAATTAAGTCTGCGACGCATGCTCTCTTACATCGATGCTCACAGTCTTCACGAAATAATTACTACCCAATACTTCATAGATTCTTACTCTTACTCGCAGCCCAGAAGTATCCAGGAGGGTCGCTTTCAGTCTTGACATTTTCCGAATTAGGTGAACACATTCTGTTACCGCACTTCTTGAAACGCGCAGTGAAGAAAAAGAACGATCAACATTTAAGAATCACCGGCGTGAGCCACACTTCAGTCTCTGCGCGACGAACTTGTGTGCAGTACTTTTTCCATTGGCAATTGGGATATATTTAAAATATAGCGAATGTGCCATTAACTTGGTCACACTTTGAACAGTGGTGATGTTCTAGTCCCAGAGTGACCCCCTCTTTGTGCCTCTGCTAACTTTTGGTTCATTCTTCCCCTTCTTTATAAGCCATACAGTTCCCCTTTGCGGTCTCTGAAAGTTTCATTAATTATGGCAAAATGAAGTTGCCTCTCCTTTCCTAACTAAAATAAAGCCAGATTCTCATGGCCTAGGGGGATAATAGCTATGCAAGACTGACAGTTGGGCCTATGGGATTTCTGGGTTTGTGCCCACTTGTTTCCTTTTTGATTTCAAGGCTACTACTATGTAAGAGTTCCACGTTTCTGTCGGCATATTACGTGCCCCTTCTTCTTGCACTCTTGTCTCTTAAAAACGCCATAGTTGTGACTGCGGAGGCTTGAACACCATACATAATAAGGCGGCTCATTTAAGAAATAAAAACACATGCCAAAATAGCACTGTAACGTGGAGCCGACAGAGGACCTGCTCTAGGACCACATCCCGACGGCCCCACAGTGCTAGTTAGGCTCGGGGGACGACCTTTCCTTGCCCATCTATCCTCTCCGCTTCCTTTGCTGTGTTTCTCTTTTTTGCCGTACCTGCATAGGATTTTCTGTGCTGAACGCGTAACCAATCCTTCCTATTTTTACAAATATTCAGATGTACATTTATTAATTTCTGTACTGTATTTGAGAACAACACTAAAAAATTGTAATCAGTTAGATAAGATAAACTAAATTCGCAATTTGTTTGGATATACGGTACGTGTTGATCAATAAATGTGACAATTTGAACTGGTTGTTCAGTAGCAACACCTGAGCCCCAAGCATTGCACATACGGACCATGTACACTACAGTTTAAGGCCTACAATGTGACCGCAACGGCGATTCCACACTTAACGTATGTATCTAACTTGAAAAAATGGCGTATATTATACAGAAACAGAAATATTTACACACTCCTCACGATAAGCTTATGACCAGCTGAAGAACTGGAAAACTACTGTCTTGCATGGATAGACTTGAAACTTTTCATACCCGAGGTAGCGGTAGGCATGGGTGTTGTGCTTATGACACTGAAAGCTCCTGGTTCGAATACCCACCCAGGCAGGCGAGCTCTTGCAGCGTTGGATGGGCAGAATTAGCAGTAACATATGCACAGCTATCGTGGGGGCACTGACCTTACGCAGAACTTGGGAGGAGGGCACGCGGGTAGTTACATAAGAGCATTGTGTCGATGGCGCCATAGCTGTTGACTATCCGTGGTTGACTGCAGCCGTACACTCTTCTGGGACCAGTTGGCCTAAATCTGTTGCATGAGCCAGAGCCTGCTGGTTTCCCAGCAAGGGGTGCGATCAAGTTCACCTTACCCTTAACTTTTTATTTATTCGTAATGATAAAAGGACGAAGAAGGTTAATAACTTCTGTCTAATTAAGTTCATTAGAAAATCAGATTGTAATCTTTTGAGTTGCTTAAGCGGTAAAAAATTAAAGACCAGGTTGAGCAAAAGTTAAATCATATGAAATTCATGTATTTCACCTCTATTAAAGAATGTCACTCACCGTTTAAAGATATCGCTCAGACCAAAGCCTGTCAACCTTCCTTTGAACGTGGTAAAATCGCTGAGCTGAATAAACAAGTTCTGTCGCAGCACGCAGTCTTAGCAGAGGTTAATTAAATGCAATAAAACTGTGGATTGTAACTAACTGAAAGACCCTGACCGTTATGGTTTAGGGAAATCTTATGGTAGAGCAAACATTATCGCCAGCGCTGAGTAAGAGAATATGTAGGGTTGTCCGTTGAGACAGAAGACGATCTTTGCGTCAGCTTACGGCACTCAGTCATGCCCATTATAGTCCAGAGAATTAAAAAAATTATTTTGTAACAAAAATCCTGATTGCTTTTTGAGTGTCCGCTTCCTGTGCCATTACAACGATTATAATGGATATTTTGAGGCTAACATGCATTCATCATATTCAGTGCACCTACCTTATCGAGGAGCCTAAGCCTGCCCAACTGACACACGTATTGCTCTGAACTCATATCGCCGTTTATGTACTGGTCGCTTTATTTCTTGTTAGGGCTTCAACGTCCACGTGAAGGTGTCAGTTGTTAAAGGGCGTCATGAGAGGAAGTGAGCATCAAAATATAGTGCGCTGTAACAGTACGATTCATACAAAATTTGGTGAAAAAATTAACTTCTAAAAATTCCATCTCACGTGAGGCTATTTTCATTGTGTCAGAAAATGCTAAAATTTCATTTGTATCTTATACGTTAGGTCAAATCCCTGCTGCCGTCCTTAAGTATTATTGGCAGATAATAGTTTATCGTACAGTAGAGGGTAGCTGCAATTTGATAGATAATATAATATTGTGAAAATTGTAGCTATAGGATGGTCGAAATTGTCGTTTATACCTAATAAATTTGGAAGGGCCTCGTCTGCTTCACAATCACACAGGCAGCCGCATAGGGCTTTGTCACATAAGCCGGGCAGATTAAGTTACAATGCACTTCCGATGTATTTTTTGGCAAAATCGGCAGATAGCCGCCCGGACATCGAGCGATGTCGGAGGCTTGTTTGGGCATCGGTGAGGTGATCGGAGCATCATGACACGGAGTTGTAATCTTCCGATGCTTCCACCGATGTTTTGCATCGCTCATTGATCCTTAACTCATCGGACGGGCCCCCACCGATGTCCGACAGTTAATCGGTCGATGTCCTGGCATCGGAGAGGCATGGACGTTCGTCATTTTGGGGACCAGGTATCGGTCGATCATCGGCCGATAACCCACCGTTCGTTGGCCGATGATGGACCGTTGTGAAACGATGTATGAGTGATATATTGCCGGCACGGTAGCAGCATGGTTACGTTCGCAGCTCCAACACCTTGTGTCGTTGGTTCGAGGCCAGCCCAGGCACGCGAGCTTTTTGTTGATCTAGGTGTGCTGACTCGGGAGTTGTGCGTGCAGAGCGCCGTGGCGGAACTTGCCTTCCTCAGAGACGAAAGTGCGGGGTTGCGGTTCAGTCGAACCTTCCGTCAAATTGGCGCCATAATTCTTGGTGACCCGTGGTCGACTGTAGCCGCACATACTCCTTTGGGCTAGTGGACCTGTATCCGCAGCACAAACCAGTGCGTGTGGGCTTCCCAGTTGAGGGTGGGATTCAAAGTTGACTTCACCTTTACGATGCTACGGACATCGGTCGATGATGGATCGGGCGTCGGTGGGTAAAGTATAAAGGACGCATTCTCGTATGTACAACTCATTTGCCTGCTCGATTCTACAGCGGACACAGTGCTTCAATTTTTTTTATCACATTTTTCATTTGTACTTTAATATGGGCCCAATTTATACTTTAATATGGGCCCAATTAATACTTTAATATGGGCCCAATTTATACTTTAATATGGGCCCAATTAATACTTTAATAGGGGCCCAATTAATACTTTAATATGGGCCCAATTTATACTTTAATATGGGCCCAATTTATACTGTAATATGGGCCCCAACGCATGCCACAACAAAAAACGAGGAATTGGCAGTCATGAAGAAGAGGACGAAGCCATGGCGGCCTTATATATTCTCTGACAAGGAATGAACATTCAGGGAGTGACATCCGACATCGCTAGTGCATCGAGCGGTGCGTGTAGGTTGGTCGACCGATCACCATCTGATTATCATGCGACAACCTGTTTATCGGCCGGTCATCCTATGAACATCGGACAATGATCAACGATTAGTGGCACATGTCCAGCCGATACTAGCTCAAATGCCGGCCTAAAAAGATGCCACTGAGAACCAACGCCGTTCGATAATCGGCCGGTGTCCGGACGTTTCCCTGGCGGTGCTGTTATGAAAAGATTTGTTTGGGGAATTCTTGACTGATTATACACCGATGTGGGAACCCCACCGATTACCAGCGATCTACGGCCGCCTGCCGACTTCTGTGACCTAAGCATAAGAGTTTGCCAGGGCCCGGAGCACGAAACATAGAACGTTGAAAAGCGGAAGGGAATTTTAATCTCTGATGAAAAAACTTCACCTCCAGGGCCCTGATGGCACCCAGCGTTCCTGGCAGAGCAAAGAGTTACTCCATGAAACGTTTTCTACGAGGCATAGAGATAGAGATTTCATCATGGTGTAGGTACCTTTTCCTTCAGACAGATGAGCAATGGAATTTCAGGTTCTGCAGGGACGTCAAACAGCGGCTGGCTGGGGGTTAGGTCAACATATCGCAGAAAACATCCATTGCGATGGAGGGCCCTCGTCTGTATAGTGATGGATGGCTCTTCCAATAGGATAATGGTAGAATCTTCAATGTCCGCCTGACCAACGCTTTCTTTCAGGAAAATGATGTCTATCTTTTCCTCTAGATTTGAATTTAGTAAAGGACGTTTAAGGATGGATGGCAAGGCACGCCTACAGAAGTGGACAACGATTTCATAGACAGTAAATGAACTTGGTGGTGGCCTCGTCAACACTTGGACTAATCATCCCCTAACCCACAGAGATACCCTCATTCCAAGCATGTCACAAAGAATTTGGGAGGCTATAATTACGAACCAAAATGGGTGCATGCCTCACTGACAAGTCTTTATTTTCGTAAGTTCAATTTTATTGTAGTGAATTTTTCTACTATTTGATTTAGGTACTTGCCTTCAATTTCGTCCAGCTGATAACCACCGTAGTTACTTAAAATGGGATCTTTGATTAAATTTAACAGACAGAAATTTTTGCCGTCAGGGTCTCTATGTACGAGGTGACCGCTTGTTATACATACAGTATATGTGTGCAAAGTTACTGTCTGTTACTCGCACGTCGGGTAGATTACTATATCTCAACTCGAGGGTAATGTGGTGACCGGGCACTGTTCTCGGTATGGGTTCGACTAAGGGTAGTAAGGCGAGATATAACGGTATTGATTTACTTGGTACAAGTAGTTCGTCACGATAGAAGGTTACAGCAATGGGTTCCTCGACAACACGAAACCGTCAAGGTGTACTCCTAGGAGGGGAGTCGCTAGGAGAATAACGCTAAACTTCTATTTATGCAGTTACGGAAATGTGTGATCAGTGGAGTGCACAAATTGTTAATTTTCGTTATCCCTCATCTGCATGACTGAGTAAACTTTGGTTAGAATATTTCTAAATTTTTTCCGAACAAAGCAGTAATTTTTTTCAGAATTTGAAAGGATCCTAAACCTATGACCAGAAACGTGAATATAATTCATCGTACTTTTTAAAAACTTCTATTGAAGACTTATTTTACCTACTGAACTACATGCTACGCACTAAGTGTCATCATCATTTGCTGAATTTAGTATAATTTAAATGAAATTTCAGACAGGAGCGTTGTCTTCGCCATTTTGAATTATGTTGTAAGTGCCAGCAAGCAACCCAATGACGCTTTAGACGGCTGCCAACTTCATTTTACAGAGAAGAACTGAATGTTCTTCCGTGTCAAAATTCAACGATTCGAGGTTATTGCCTCGAACTTGATCCAGAGTAGAAAACCAACGCTCCAGTCTGAAACCCTAAACAAGTCAAGCTTACTGCAACTTTGCTTTAATAATCAATCACTGGCGCAGGGGATACCCACTCCTACGCACCAGGCTATACTCATCACCGGCAGGGTATCTCAAGCAACAATAGAGAAGACGAACTTGTTTCCGAAAGGAAGATACACTCGATCGTTGACGCAGCTCAGGCTCCAACATTCTAGGATTTCCCACCGCTAAGGAGCGAGACAAGTTCTATTTTCGTTATTCGTTGATAGGATTTTAAATGACATCACATGCATACGTTCGTTTAGACCGGGAGATACGTTACAACCTCAAAGGCTCTCTCGTCCGGTCGGCATCTTTCAATGACGATTACTTCAGCTGAGAAGCTCTCCATTCATATTATCTTGATGCAATGGGAACAATCTGTTCGCTATTAATTTATTCAATATTTATTTTCGTGCTGTTGGATCCTGAGAAGAGTTGCGAGGTTATGGTCATCTTGGGCGTCCAAATGTTAGATGGCAACCAGTTTGTCTCCCACAGCTGGGTCTGTGAGCAACATTTTGAATGGCGCTATTCCTGCGAGATTAATTCATGACAGAAAGTTGTTCATTTATGTTCAAGTAATGAGAGTAATGAATTGAATATTGCACTTGTATAGAAGCAATGTCAAAATACCGGTAGTTTGCTTACTTCTGAAATAATTCTGTATAAGTCAGTACAGTCAAGTGCTTGGGTCATACAATCAAGCAATATGTCAGGCCGGCTGCACACTAACAATTTTCGTTGCCGCTAGGAGCTTAGAGGCAACTCAACATATCCGTGTACGTAGCTACTGCACGGCTTCAGCTTGCACAAAATTTAGCTGCTTCAAAAATTTTCAATTATTTCAGTCGCTACTGCAATTTCTACACCCTAGCGAGTGGCAATGTTGAACTTTCAACGATCGCTCTTAATTATGAGCGGTTGGTGTTCACAACGGTTGTTATTTTAAGAATTACAGCACGATGTTCATAGACATCATGCTGAAGTCACGGCCACGGCTTCGCAGTCGGATTAGCTAAGTTGTGTCTAGGCTGCTAGCGACAACGAAAGTTGTTAGTGTGCAGCCGGCCTTAGACGTAAACTTAACAAACTCTGCACATTACTTTGTGTGAGGTAAACTTTTACCGAGACACCAAATGAACTTTGTGATCAGCTCTGCTCTTTATGGACCAGTTTCTGATAGGAACAGCATTGTCTCAAATCTTTTAATGTATTGAGTACACTGATTGGAAAAGCATTTTTTCTAATATTTTTCATCTTGTAAGTACACTGACAGGTGCAACACTGTTTGAAATTTCTTTAATGGGCTGTCCTTTGCAACTTTAATAATACTGTTGTGCGTTCCCCATGCAGTTGCACCTCGAACAAGATGAACGAAGCAGATGTGGCTCCAGCTGAACCAGACGACACGCCAACAGCAAAGGAAGCGAGTGAAGTCACCAAAGCAGGCCTGACAGTCACTTTGGTGAGTGGATACAACTGAATTATATATCATAGCACAGTTGTGGCCATCGTAAACGTTTCGGTGATTATATACAAATGGCTCATCCACGATGATGTAAAACTACTGACAGCACCAAACCTAATACAGTATAACAAATAAATCGTGAAATTTATGACAGACACACACAGACCGCAACAGTACTTGACTCTTAGGTCCAGGTGGCCTCTGACGCTGGCGGCCGAAATGGGATAAAATGGGATTTTCTCAGGAGCTATTATGAACATGTCCAGACACGGTCATGCAGGCAAGCCCCCAAGTGCTTTCCCGCCCGTAGCGAAGATCCCTACTTTGCAAGAACAATGTTGAGTACATTGGTATTTTTTCTTGAGTATTAGATAGGGGGAAAAGAATAGGTCTTGAGTCAAGAGTCAAGTACTGTTGCGGTCTATGCAGACACATACATATGTAGGATAATTTCCGTACGATTGGTTAGCATTTTTACAATTTTTTGCCACTTCATTACTAAATTATACTGTACTTCCCGAGACTATTGTTTTCGCTGACGCTTGTATGGAAGCTATTATTGTAACATACGTGAAGAGGGACTTCGACATGTCTATTCTAATTTTGACCTGAGTGCACTCTGTTTAGTAATTAAAGGGGATACCTCGGTGGTATGAAAAAAGTAGGCACATGGCGTAATATAACAAGTCGAGTACCTAATTCGTGAGTCTTATACCGGAAACACTGATCCTTCTTAGATTCGTCAAGAGGCAGTATCACTGCGAAATTTACAGACCACAATGCATGCGATAGAATATTTCTGCAACATTGGCTGCATCACTTTAGTGTTCTTTATGTAATTAACGAGAAAAATTAAATTTTTGAACTGAATTCTTTGAAAAGTTCGTAACGTCATATCTACGTCAGCCACTAAACAGCAAGAAAAAGTCAGTTGATTGTGCTTAGATCCTTCTTAAACTACAATAAAATAATAACCACTGTGCATTTATCTGTTTGTTTATTTATTCTCATTTACTTGCTTGCTTACTTACTTATTTGTTTATCTGTCCATTTTACTTCACGCTTCAAAAACGCAGACAGGCAAAAATTAGGCAGAGTTGGAGACTGTGGTTGTCTTGTCACGCTTCATTAAAAACGAATACGTCGAAAATTGACCAGTTTGTAGATGATGGCAAATATACTTTAATACATATAATATTTTAATGCGCTTTTTGCTCAGCCAACGTTGAAATCCAAACAACGAAGACATCTAAAGCCTCTCTTAGCGCTGCCATGGAGTCTGATTTGTATTACTTTCTCCATACAACGAAGATACATTTGCTCTCAGTTAACGACGTACAAATTGAGTAGATTTTGAGCAGAACAGCCTGTTTCTAGATTAACTTTAGCCTGGAAATCAATAGAAGTAAATCAGCACAGAGATATCAGCTGGGCTATCAGAACAAAGATGACGTCCGTGTTCATGCAACATTTTCAAGCTTTCTAGTGTTTTACTGAATTATAATGATTCTGGTCAGTAACGCGACGACGAAAAATCGTATGTATCGATTTGCTCATGACCTCTGAACGCTATAGAGGATAAATTCAGTATTTAAAGGCTTTGTTTACTGAACTTGAATGACGTAGAGTGTTCAGAAAACGGACATAAAGTGGTGGCAATATTGATGGCAAATTTTGAAATTTTGTGATAAGTTTAAAAATACTGCATGAATACAGTTGAAATTTTAGCTGAATAATGTTACTTTAACTAGTTACCGATTCCTTATAATCATTGTTGTATTCATTATCTTTTCAAATTTTACCACGAAAATAATAGTTTTGTGGGTGCAAATCGGGTGGATATAAAGATAGCACATATGGAACAAATTGTATTTTAGAAAACAATGAAAGCAAAAAAACATAATTCTTAATAATTACAGGCGTTACCTTTTGATTGCAACACCTGTACACATCTGTTATTCATAGAATAAGTTAAATTGGCTAGCATTTCTTCAAGGATGGCCTCCCAGCATTCACTTATGGTCTGCCACAAGCTTTCTTTATCCTGAAATTGTCTCCCATTGGCGTAAACATGCCGTGAGAGTATCCCCCAAAGACGCTCAATTGGGTTTAGATCGGGTGACTTAGCAGGCCAAGCTAAAGTGGCGATATGGGTATTAAGCCAATTTGTGGTCAACCTCGCTGTGTGAATGGCGGCATTATCTTACTGAAACCCCGCTTCTTGCTGATGTTTATCAGTTTGAAATGGGAGAAAACTAGTTTTTAAGACCTCTGTGTACTTCTGAGCATTCTGTCTACCTTCCATCATCACCAAATTCGCCTTGCCCTTGATGGAGAATGCTCCCCAGATCATAAAAGATCCTCCACCAAAAGGTCGTTTGCTAAAAATTTTGTCCTCTTTTCTAAGATCATGCCAGTAGTATTGAGAACCGTCAGGTCCGTCTAGGTTAAACTTTTTTTCATCGGAAAAACCAACATTAGATCAATTTTCATGGTTCCATTGCATTTTTTCTCGAACCCATTCTTCGCGTTTTCCTTGTGTGCTTTCGTGAGTGCTGGTGCAGTTTTTCTCTTCTTATAACTGAAGTTCTTAGATGAACAAAGGATCTGTCGCACTCTCCTCAGTGTAACATTTAATTGCAGAGATGTTTGCAGACTAAAACTGGGGAGAGGACAGGCTCTGCGGAGTGCCTCTTCAGCCGCCGCCCGACATCCCGAGTTAAAACTTCCCGCCGGTCCAGACTTCTTTTTTTCCGTATTCTTCTGGGTTCTTCAAAAAGTTAGTTACCACCTTTCTATGTCTGCTAACCTTCCTAGACATCTCAGATATAGTGTATCCTTCTTCATTCAATGCGCTTATTTGACCCTTTTCCTTTTCAGATAACCCACACTGTTTTTCCATGCTAAGAAATGGGTTAATTTCCAAATATATGTAGAGATTTCATGGTGGGGAGCAACTGTCCAATATGGTGACGCCGGTTTGTTTTAATATTCTTCTTCTCTAATCTGGAAGTAGTAATGCGGAAATATAATTTTTTTCAAGTTGTGCTACCTTTATTTCTACCCAAATTCCAACACAAATTTATACTTTTCATTATAAAAGTTTTAATCAAAAGTTTATAGGAAAACTATGATAAGAAATAGGTAATTAGTTGATATAAGGTTTTCATGTCAAAATTTCACGTGATATGGCGTAGTATTTTTTTGAGGTATCGAAAAATTGTGAATTGGGCTATCATTGTTGTCACCACTTACTTCATGCTTCAGTCTCGCGCGTTCGCCGCAGCTGCTGCCATCAACTCAATGCGCCGCATCCATCATATCGATGACGTAGCTATAAACTCGGCCTTAGAATCCATGTCATTATCATCCAAGAATGAAGTGATAGACGTGATTATGTTTTCGTTCTCTCTGTTCCTATATATATGGTTCTTTGTATATGCTACAGGTATACTGTATACTAGTATATATATTTTTTTTCACCCAAAAGATACCAGTAGTAATTGAGTCATAATCACATTCTCTTGCACGCTATCAAGCACTTTGACCTAGTTGTGACAAATGCCAAAACTGCTGAAACGGCACTTTCGAGCCCTTCCCCATCACCACGACACAAGGCGTTATAGTTGTGAGCATAAATTTACCTATTTATTTGCATGGTTTGGCATTTTTGTATGAATAATTTATCATAAGAGTATTTCCATGCAGCCGTTTTTCATATTTTTCTTGGTACTGGTTTTTTTTAAGATTATTATACCACCTCTTTAATATACATTCAAAAGTGTAGTGATTACAATTTTAAACTTAGTTTAACTCGCAATTAGAATCCACAATAAAATTAGAGCACTTTGAGAGCGCATAACTCCGCCAAGCGAGGCAACGGTAGTAAAAATTCAAATTGGCCCTGAAACCATAATTTTCTTTGTATAAACTGCAAAATTTAATTATTTGTGCCTTTTGATTGTAATAACAGCTTGCGCTATTTTCTTGAAGATCCGCTCATAACTTTTTGAGTTATACTGCTAACAAACATTAAGACAAACATGAGTCGAACATACAAACGAACAAACCAATCTGCACCAAAATTTATTCATTTATGTCTTTCAACATTGCTAATAAACCCTATAAATTTCATAAAGATCCATTTATTATTTTTTGAGGTATTGTGATAACAAGCCTGAAATTATAAACAGTGACATACGAACGGATCATTACAAAAATTTGCCAATTTTCTTTTTGTTATGTACCTAATAACTCATGTTAATTTCATAAAAATCCATCCATAATTTTTTGAGTTATGGTATTAAGAAAAAAGGCAGACAAACAAACAAACAAACAAACGGATGGACATATCTTCACCAAAAGTTAATCATCTGTTCCCTCTAACATACCTAACAATCACTGTAAACTTCGTCCAAATCAGTTCAGAACTTTTCAGTTATCTTGCTGACAAACAGACAAACAAACAGATTGACATAATCTCCTTGGCGGAGGTAATAAACGCAGTCTGTGGGTTACTTATTCTCTGGCTCGCTTGGTTAATTAATTGGTCATCTCTTTCACGATGTTAAAGATTAAGATAGGATAAAATTCATAAACTGAATTGTAAAATGAGGTGGCCAGAAATCTGAGTCCGAAGTTAATATAGCAATTATAGTTTTTGGGAGCAGCTACTGCATTTTTGGAAGCTCGTTTCACTTGGAAAAGTACGTAGTTAGTTGCTGTTCGCTATCCTTCTTCTGAACGTCGTATGCGAGAGGCTCAATCTTGAAAGGAGTTGCGTTCCCGTTGAACACAATGCATTTCACTTATGCTTTCCTTGCGTTTAATTCCTTTGTGGCAGGTCAACTTCACGCTTCGCCGAGGACAAAGTATTTCCAATACTTGTTACAGCGAAATTTCAATTGTGATGTGCTTTGCTGCTGGTGTTCAGGAGTCAGGAAGAACTGAGCATTTCCGGCGAATTCTTTTAATTGAACGACAATATAATTTCCTTGGTCCTACCTGACTTTCGAGCATCTGAAAACTGATATTCGCGTCATTTTAGGAGGGAAACTTTGCTCTCTCAAATTCATGAAGGCACAAGTGTCGTTGATTTAATGGAAGATCAAGCCTACAGGTATACCGCAAGCTAGAGTAATAAACAGCACAATTACATAATTACTGGCGTTATTTTTGATGGCACTCGAATACATATTCTAGTCATATATAATCTGCTAAGATGGAGCCCCATGTCACACTACATAGAAGTATCTTGCCAACGTGGAAAAGAATTCATGAGTTATTCATAAATATTGATAAGGGGAGTTACAGAGAGTCCAGACTGCCGCGGAACTCAACAAAATATGTTTGGGAATCTTTAGTAAGCGGCGTAAAACGGGAAACCCGCGCATCACGCCGATCGAGAGCTTCACCTGCACAGCGTGTAGCATCGAATATTATGAACCAGTCTGTCAATACTAACTTAATCACAACAATGCCACTGGGATGATGTTTAATGTCAAGGAAGCAAGAAGAGGACCAACTAAGCAATTGGTTTTAGCATATATTAACTACTTTACTTCAAAAAGATATAGAAACACTCACTTTGCTCACTTTTTACCTAGCTGGCGTGCATATCGTCACGTACGCGTACGGTATCTATAGCGGATAACTTGTGAGTCATTTCCTGTCTAGCTGAGCTTGTTGCACCGTACCGTACTACAGAATTACCGATATCTCTCACTGCCACTATTGGTACGAGTGCATTTGTGGATCGTTTCGTGGCAACTACCGTAGCAGAACAGACGTCAGTACCATCATGTTTAGGTTGAGACGTTTTTCTTATTTCAATGACAAGAGNTGCACCGTACCGTACTACTGAATTACCGATATCTCTCACTGCCACTATTGGTACGAGTGCATTTGTGGATCGTTTCGTGGCAACTACCGTAGCAGAACAGACGTCAGTACCATCATGTTTAGGTTGAGACGTTCTTCTTATTTCAATGACAAGAGATATCGGAATATCGATATGTATGCATGTCGTCATGCAGAGAGACTTGACGCTCCCATGAAGCGCGCAGGAGCAGGAACGGCTCCGCTTGTCAAAACTTTGTAAGTCTTCCACATCAGTTTTATAGATATGTACTTCAGGGCGGTATCAGGTCAATTACCCACTCTCATCGGTTAATTACCTAGTGGACAATTAACCCCCAAAACAAATAATCCATGCAGCTAACAAATTAATCAGCCTCTTATAAACAGAATATANCAGGGCGGTATCAGGTCAATTACCCACTCTCATCGGTTAATTACCTAGTGGACAATTAACCCCCAAAACAAATAATCCATGCAGCTAACAAATTAATCAGCCTCTTATAAACAGAATAGATACGCAAAGGTTAGGTAAAGTTTGATTCAATTAAGAGTGGCTAGTGAAGATAAATCAGTTAAGGTTCACCACTGATGATATGAAACGTAGCTGTACCAAAGGAGGACAAAGAAAATTGGGTGAATTGCTGTCCTAATTTCAATCCGATTGACAATCCCTGCAAGGCAGTACAGGCGGCACCGGTGTCCTGCGATGCACATGTTCACGTACGAATATTTACCAATTTTATACACTTTAACGCCGGTTAACAAGCCAATTATTCATTCTCTTGATGCAGGGGCCAGCGACCGAATGTTTTGTACGTCCTTGTTCCCTTGTAATGCAAATGCGCGTGTGCGCTGTACCAAAAGATTTGCGAAATAGCTTCACTTCGCTTTACAAGTATTACTACTCGTTAAGATCGAGTTTCTCTTCAAATTAGGATTGAATCAGAATTTGGAAAGTCTTGTGCATTTCTACTGCATAAATGGATGTGCACAGCAAAGTAGGCCGCTAAGTTTGATTTAGGTTCAATGAGAAGCATTTAAGGCGTAAAATGTGTCATTGGTATCGGAAGTTTTCTTCTGCCGTGAGTTGTCTTGGTTTAATTTGGTGTCGCTAAGGTTCAGTGCACACGCAAACTAAAAGTTGGTGGTAGCCACAACTCGCCCGCAAAAATTCTCCACCGGCCTCTAGGAAGTAGAGTGTAATAATTGAGGAACGAATTCGATTGGAAGTATTGTTCGCGAATGGGTTTGGGAGTTGGACTCTATAGGCGTCTTTTTGTGGCCACGCTCGTGATCAGAATCACCGTGTTCACGATCATCGTGATCACTGAAAAGCCCAAAAACGATCAACGAATTTGTAAACAAACCAGAGACGCTATGACAATTTTCGAAAGCATAGTTTTATCGTATTTTTATGGGAATTGGTAGGGATTGGATTTCTTAAGAACCTTTATATATTTTGAAGCCAATGCATATAACTGAACTAGTAGTATTTAAAGCATTTTGAACATACACAGGCATGAAACTAAGGAAACTACAATTTTTGAAGTCAATATTACAAACAATCAGCATAACATTATTCAATTTATCAATAAATATAAGAATATATCACGACCTTGCATTTCAAATTTTGAATTTTTACTTGTCCAAAGGCAGGAATCACTCTTTCATCTCGTATGATTAGACTGCGGAGGAAATCACGCTGCAATTAACGTCAAAATGTGGTCACAAAAACGCGCGAATCATGCGCGATCAGGGGGCATCATCCACACGGTGGTCACTGTCACAAAAAGACGCCTTATGAAGGCGTGTGTAGACGAACGACATCTTTGCCGATTCGTCTGAGGCAAATTTTTCATAATGTCAAGCTTGCCGTAATATTTCAATGCAGACAAAGTGCAAAAGTGCAGGGGAAATATGCTCGTAATTCAAACATTTTATAGCAACAATTTTCATTACTAGCTGCACAACATCGAACTATAATACACTCATTTAAAACATTTTAACTCGTTAGTGACTACCGTACACATATGTTGCTTGTTGGCTCATTACATCTAGTTTTATTGGTACGAAAAGTGATGCCTAAATGATGCACCAAAGGGTTAATACCAGTATACACGCCGTTTTATTTATTCCTCGTGCATAGAGCTCAGCAACTAGAAATTTTTTTCAGATTTTAGCCATTAGCTTCCTAGCCCAAGCCAATAGGTACCACTAGTGAAGGTTCGAATGTTTCTTTAAATTTCAAGTGAAAAAGAAGTCAGCAAGTTGTGTACTTTAGGACAATTTTATTGGTCACAATAACACATTTAGACGCAAATTAATACGAATCATGTAAGAAACTTTTAAAAGACTAGCTGCGGCTAAGCTACCGTGTAATCCCGGCCTGACAAGTATATAGGGTAAAGGCACCTCTATCCATCAACCCCCCCCCNGTCGGCGATCAAAAATCACGGACTTCGAAGGCTCTCCGCGTGTGTTTGGCGATCAAAATCTGTCCGCGATCACAAACTTCGACGAAAAAGATCGTCGTGTAGACGCGGCTTTAGGCTTGGGAGTTGGACTCCATAGGCGTCTGTTTGTGGCCACGCTCGTGATCATCGTGATCCCTGAAAAGCACAAGAACGGTCGACGATTTCGTAAACAAACCAGAGACGCTATGTCAATTTTCGAAAACATAGATTTATCGTATTTTTATGGGAATTGGTAGGGATTGGATTTCTTACGAGCCTTTATATATTTTGAAGCCAATGCATATAACTGAACTAGCAGTATTTAAAGCATTTTGAAAATACCCAGGCATAAAACTATGGAAACTACAATTTTGGAAGTCAATATTACAAACAATCATCATAACATTATTCAATTTATCCCTAAATATAAGAAAATATCCCGACCTTGCATTTCAAATTTTGAATTTTTAGTTGTCCAACGGCAGAAATCACGTGTGATTAGCCTGCAGAGGAAATCACGCAGCGATTAACGTGAAAATGCGGTCACTAAAACGCGCGAATCATGCGCGATCAGGGGGCATCATCCGCGCGGTGGTCTCTGTCACAAAAAGACGCCTTATGAAGGCGTGTGTAGACGAACGACATCTTTGCCGATTCGTCTGAGGCAAATTTTTCATAATGTCAAGCTTGCCGTAATATTTCAATGGAGACAAAGTGCAAAAGTGCAGGAGAAATATGCTCGTAACTCAAACATTTTAGAGCAACAATTTTCATTGAGCTTCACAAAATCGAACTGCAATACACTCATTTAATACATTTTAACTCGTTAGTGCCTACCGTACACATATGTTGATTGATTGTTGACACATTGTATCTAGTTTTATTGGTATGAAAAGTGACGCCTAATAGATGCACCAAAGGGTTAATACCAGTTTACACGCCAGTTTTTTATTCCTCGTGCATAGAGCTCAGCAACTAGAAAATTTGTTCAAATTTTAGCCATTAAATTGCTAGTCCAAACCAATAGGTACCACTAATGAAGGTTCGAATGTTTCTTTAAATTTCAAGTGAAAAGGAAGTCAGCAAGTTGTGTACTTCGGTACAATTTTATTGGTCACAATAACACATTTAGACGCAAATTAATACGATTCATGTAAGAAAGTTTTGAAAGACTAGCTGCGGCTAAACTACCGTGTAATCCCGGCCTGACAAGTATATAGGGTAAAGGCACCTCAAGCCATCAACCCCCCCCCCCATTCTCGTGACCTCTGCCCCCTATCAACATATACATCAGAAAGCAAAGAATGCAACGGGAGGACTCAATAGGACTAAAATAAAACTTAGCCGTGATCACATGTAGCAAAATTACATCCCATCCACGAGTCGAAGTATTTGAGTGTGGGACCTCAGGCCTTCGTATATTGTTTTCTTGAACATATCACCGTATTTTTCGATTTATTTCATTCAATCTCCCACTCATGACTGGCCAGCTACTTGAGCTGCAAAATATTGTAAAATGTTGTCGCCAAGTACAGAAAGTTCGAGCAATGGCTGTTACTGGGGTTTCTCTCGCGTACAGAACTGGCTATAATGGTGCTTATACTTGTTGGTAAAGAATGAATATGTTCTGTGAAGAGCACTGTGAACTGAATATGAAGTGTAAATTAGGCATCGATCAAGAAAAACAAGTTTAATCAGGTGGCCGAAAGGGAATAAATTCAGAGCTAGTGCTGTGAAAGTTTCCACCAGCATGAACTGCAATGTTCTATAGATAATTGCTGAATTAGTATATATTATCTTAATTTATTTATACGCTAGAGATGAATTTCACACTTTAAGACGATTTTTCTGGTTGAATTAGTTAAAACACTCCTAAGCTGCTCAGCCATAGATTTATCGATGATGACGTCACTTTTTGGGGCTAATTTCTCGTGAGTCCTCCCGTTACGCTCTTTGCTTCCTGATATGCATAGAATGACGTTCTACTCCTAAAGCGGTGACCTCACGTAGGCAAGTCCGTCACCGACTTTGGCTCCTTTTCACAACATCTCATATTAAAGGGAATTAATTATTGTTTTCTCTGCACTAAGAGTGCTTGATCCTTTTTAATAACATTGTAAACATTTTGACTGGTAGGTTTAACCCGTACTCAGAGTCTGTCTTCTAAGAAGGACACCCTATCTGCAGGTGCGGCAACGCAGCAATAAGCCGTCAATGGTATCTCTACCTGTCTTAATGAATGTACGGCGATGTGTACATTGAGCTCTGAAAAAAAAACCCTGTGAAAAAAATTTACGCAATAATCAATACATTTGCTTAACATAGGCCGGTGCAGAATCTTCTCTTCTGTGCCTTCCTTCTTCATCACACTTCTTCATTGATTGTACTTTCCTTACAAAAATATAAAGGAAAACGCTGTTACGACCAACTCAAATTATCATAAGAGATGCGTGCTTTCTACGGAGCAGTACACTTCAATTCGTCTTCAGCACACTCCTCTCTTCCTCCCTTCCTTTAGATGACATATGAAGAAATCAACTGTATCAGTAAGCGCTGAAATGTCACTAAATTTCATTTCCGCTGCGCACGGTATCCAGAATACGCAGTGAGATAGTTTCAGCAAGACAAAATTTTTGCGCCCAAGGAGTTCGAATAAGAAAAAAAATACTAGGTAACATCTACTACAGAATCAAGTCCAAGCACTCCATAGGCAAGTCAAGGAGCTTCTCTAGCGAGGAGGTAGCCAGGAGTTTCCTCAGTCTCGTACGTACAAATCGCATATCAGTAACTCGGTTTGTCTGCTACTCCCCCGTGAAACTAACTGCTTCCCCATCATTTCCACCAATGAAATTCACGAACGCGTCTCTGAGCCATAAGAGCTCTGGTTGACTCGCTGGCAAATCTGTAACTGGGTCGCAGGGCTCCCTCCTCCTCTAGAGAAGCTCCTTGGGGCGAGTAAATATATGGCTTTGTCACGTGATCGAAGCTGGCGATTGGAGTCCTTGAAGTGGCTGAACTGCTCTCATGTAGTAAGAGGAAGGCCGTGGTCAGCACATGTAATTAAGAAAGATTCAGACAGGCAGCTCTTCAAAATTTTTGCAAGAAAATCGTGTCTGAAGATTTATATCCCAGTGCTCACCCTGTTACTTTCATCATAAGATGGTATACAACATACAATTTTCCTTTACATACTTCCATCCGCTCGGAATTTCGTCGATGGTTTAGGTCTATAAAAATTTGAGATTAGGATCCCCTCCTACAAAAGCTGAGTGAGGCAATGCCGCTCTCCGATTGGATATGCCACTCAGCCAGTTCAAGAGTAAAGTTTACTCGAAACGCCCCCGTAGGGTAAATAGAGAGGGTGCGCTCCTCCCTATTGGAATCTCCTTGGTTCCTCTATGCTTCCCAGATTTTTTATAAATGTGCACATCGTTAACCAAAAGAAAATATAACTTCGATGTAGAGAAATGCAATGAATAACAGACTCCACGGGAACGGCAGGAGAAGCTGGATGAGCAACATCTGCATTCAATGTTAATAACGATAAGCACCGTATTCCAAATTTAGCCTTCTTCGGCAATATGGCCTAATTATTGCCCACTGAATTCCATCAGAAGGGAACAGGATCGCCAAATTTTCAACGTGGCTATCATGAAATGCATTCAGAGAATAAAGGGAAAAGGATTTCCCTTAAGCTTTTTTCTGCAAACTGGTCATCGATCTCCATGAAACGAAACTTGATTACGAAATCTACAAACTGGCCTATTTTTACCAACCTATTGTATTTCCTAAAAAGCGGACAAAAAATAGATACACCAAAGTTTTATTATATAAGGATATGGGCGCCGTTGGGCGGACACGTTTCATCGGTTCCATGCCTGTTCAATACGAGTCAATCAAAATGAATGTAGCCTAATTATAATTTTGCTTGAAATAAAAAGTCAATATAAACAGTAAACGTTTATTTTCTTCATAAGCTTATTATTGCCTTCGCCCAGGAGGTTATGGTTTCGCCGGGTTCGTCTGTCTGTCATCAAGATAACTCAAAGAATTATGGACTGATTTGACAAAATTGACAGGGATTCTTAGCTATGTTAGGAGGAACAGATGATTGACCTTTGGTGAAGATCTGTCCTTCCGTTTGTTTGTCTGCCTATTTTTTCTTGTTAGTGATATAACTTAAAAAGTAATGGACAGAGTTTCATGAAATTTACATGAGTTCTTGGGTTTATTACAGAGAGTAAATGATCAATTTTTTGTGATGATCTGTTCTTTTGTTTGTTTGTTTGTGGCTGTGTTTGATTTTATGTTTGTTAGCACAATAACTCAGAAAACTATGGATAGATCTTTATGAAAGTTTCAGGAATTGTTAGTAATGTTAAAAGACATAATTGACTAAATTTTGGTGATTATCAGTCGGTCTGTTTGTGTGTTTGACTCAGGTTTGTTAAAATGTTTGTTATATCAATAATTCAAAAATTTTGGATTGATCTTTATAAAATTTTCAGGAATTGTTAGTCATGTTAAGAGACAAAATTGATAAAATTTTGATGATGATCGGTTTGTCCGTTTGACTTATGTTTAGTAAAATGTTTGTTAGCAGCGAAACTCAAAAAGTTATGAACGGATCTCCCAGAAAATTAAGGACACTGTTAATATTATCAAAAGCCACAAGTGACCCGATTTTGGTGTTGATACAAAGACAGTCATGGTTTCAGAGCCGATTTGAGCTGTTTGTTACCGTTGCCATGCTTGGCGAAGGTATGCGCTTTCAGAGTGCTCTAGTTTATCGATATGAGTTCACATACACGAGAGTCACCTTTTAAAACTCAAGATTACGCTTGTTTTGATCTAGAAAAAATATAGAAAACAAGACGAGCACTAATAAACCAAATGTTTATGCACCTAGCGCTGGCAGCACTGCACAAGAGGATAGGTTTGGTAGGTTTTTTACACACAGACACATTTTATTTCTTTAAAACGGTTTTTTAAGACATCAGAAATAGGATCAAATAAATACTCAGGAGATTTATTGAGAAGAGTTGCAATTTGAAATACTGTAGCGCGTTTCTCAACATCAACACGCACAGTGGGGAGATTGAGAACAGAACGTCTCATTTCGTAATTTTGTTGGAGAATAAGGGAACTGAAATACAGTTACGAGCATAATTAAGGGACAAAAATAAAAAATTCAAACTCAAAAACTGTAAAAGGTTCAACGCTGAAATTTTAACAAAAAAGATTTATTGGGATACCTAATATAATGCTAAGAATTTATTACGATCCGATGGATAAGAAAAAAGTTATGTATATTTAACTTATAATTATGAATTAAGTGTGAGCAGAATTAGGGGACACTTTTCAAATATTGTAATTTAAATCTTCAGTAACCCCATTTCCTTGCGTTTCTGAAGAAGAAGAAGACTGCCTACGTCATATGTAAACATTGCAAGCATGTCTACCCGGGAGCTGCGGGCATATGGTATAGTGGGCCTCACACCTCAGTTGCTAATGGGCACTGATGATACTTATAGCGATCACCTTCAAGGTATCCTGCGGTATACAGTAGAATTCATAGAGTCCACTGGTAGACTC
>LQNS02276866.1:28646151-28658824 GCA_001587735.2 Parhyale hawaiensis
CGTCCGGTATAAAAAGAGAAGTCCGGTAAGATCCGGGACCCCTCTCTCTATAGCGGACTTTCTCTTTTTATACCGGACGATTCC
This sequence comes from Parhyale hawaiensis, assembly GCA_001587735.2. Classification (NCBI taxonomy): domain Eukaryota; kingdom Metazoa; phylum Arthropoda; class Malacostraca; order Amphipoda; family Hyalidae; genus Parhyale; species Parhyale hawaiensis. The sequence continues at coordinate 28,646,236 of LQNS02276866.1, forward strand.
GGTATATAAAGAGTCGTCCGGTAGGGCCATGAAATCCTCCGTTATATAGAGAGTTTACTGTATATGCAACCTAGATACTAAAAAGGAATTGTTATCCAGAGTTGATAATTACTTTTATTTGTGCTCTGAATAAAAACTTTAATAAATGCGAGATAGCTAGGTATTTTTAGTAGCTTTAGCTTCTCAATGGCGTCAGTGTTCGCTAAAGTATTACTTCTTGAGCAAGTTTCAGACTTAAATCCTTAACCAATTGCCCCCCGAGATGACTCAAACTCAATCATAGAAGAGTTTGAGGCCATCTCAAGGGCAATGAATTATGGAGTAATGCCCTGAACTCAATTCAAAGCACAGAACTACTGCTCACGACTGAAGCTCCAGAGGGTTACACCTAACATTAGCTTCTGTTGATAGAAGTGTTGCAGGTGATAGCGCCTGTGGGTGACAATGTGCGAGACGAGCTAACTGAGCTCTTGGTGAATGCTTGTCCTTATTATGATTGCTACGATCTAGTCAAACTTCTAAATGAGAGGCGCACCCCCTGTCGATTTTAGCCAAGGTATGTAAAATAAAATGTTTCTTCTATGATAAGTTTTTTTTCTTTTTATGTGCAGCCAAAATACCCTTCACACACTGCCTCAGCTAAGGCGAGTAACAAGAAACGTTCCCCTGGACACTCTCCGGACCCGACTTGCCGCAGTGCTGGGGCTACTACTACTTCTGGTCAGCCATTACATGCACCACAGAAAGATGTTACAAAGCTGAATGTGTCTCCTCCGCAAGGGCAGGCTTGCTCTTATGCATCGCCTGCAGCAGGTGTTGACACGCGCACGAAACATCACAGGCGTCTTTCTGCCAAAGCTTTAGCCCTTGCAAGCATCAAACCTATCACATTTGAAGAGGCTCTGTCTACAGTGGAAGCATCTGATGTAGTATTTTATCTTGGCTTGAAGCGAGGTCCTTCTGATGTTCTTTACAATCCCTATGATTTCAGGTTAGTGGTATATACTTATAGACTACTGCATGTTTTTGCCCACTTAATGTAGCTATTTAAAAATAAGCTGTAAATTGACTTTTTCACATGTTGTGGTTGAATATAGAGATCTTTCTTACGAACTGTATCAACTCAACAATTCTTGTGGCTAGAGCCTTACATTTAGCTCTTTGAGTTCAGAACTGTCCAAAGCAGTTATTCTTGCCACTTGCCACGAAGCTGTATTGTAACAATATGTACAATTAGGCTAGTCCATCATATAGGTACCTATCATGTTATGATAGAGCAATTGATTTACAGGTGGGTTCAAGCGAAGAAAGCAGAGAGATGTAATGGTGTTACTTGTATCACACTGTATAGGTATGCAGTTAGATGAGCCATGTCGACTCTGATCTTCAGTATTTCTACAGAAATGCAACACTTGCGATCAGGTCATGAAGGCAATCGCTTATGCGCTTCTCATATAACAGCAGCCGTCAATTACAATTTTAGATGGCGTACTTTATGCTCTGTCTGTAGCTAATTGAATTTGCACTGCGTATAACATCTATTGCCCACTGCTTCATTTTGAGAGTTCCAGCAAAATAACAGTTGAGAACTGTGCTGTCCGTGTTTTTTTTTGTAATTTTGATTGTAAATATTCAGCAGGAGGTGATAATTTCGGATCTCTTCGGTGTAACTTGCCAAATTTGTTTTGCTCAGTGGAGAGTCTATTCTTTGGCATAGGTATAGGTAATAACTCATGATGCGTCCCTCTCCTCAACCCTATCTCAATCAGGCGGTACCTATTACATAACTGCCAAGTTTTATTCTCCAACCGGAAGAGTAGGCCTATAGGGAAAAAACCTTGTAGTGAAACAGCATAGCCAGAATAAAATAGTGTAAAAGTAGGTCCTGGGCTTTGGGGGCGTTGAAAAAATAGAGAAGCCAGTTAGTAGCTCTAATTGTTGTTGAAGGTTAGCTTTTGTGGGTGGTTGAAGCGTAAGCGCTACTCTGTTTGACCGCCTAGAAGAGATGGATTGGGGTCCCGCAGGGGGGGGGAATAGGATGGGCCATATGATAAGGCTTGGTATGTTCACCCATTCCTCATTCTAGGGTGCAGGGCTCCAGAGTTATCGCTAGTTAAATTATCCTAAGCTGGGCCGTCGGGAATGGCTTTCCTTTGTGCTTACGAAAGTTTAAATTTTCAGCTTAATAATAATGCTTGCTAATCTAAGTTGAATTGTTTTCTGTGAGCCTAGCCTACTTATTTCGTACGCACAGACTTGCGCTGCTCCGCCTCTGACGAACAGTACCTATATACTGTATAAGGGGAAATGCGCCCCTCAGCGAGCATACGATGGCTGAAAGGTAGGGTTAATCTAGCCACTGACGATACAGTCTGATCGTACCAACCGCCTGATTTCGATCAGATTGCACGGAAATTGTATGTGAGTGGGCTCACACAATTCGATTGTACGTACAACCCGATGCGATCAAAATTCTACGAGCCGAGTAAACGATCTCGACCGATCGCATACCTACGATCTGATTAGTCGGCCGACCATATCGCACCCTGAAGCCGGCCACTGACGATACAACTTGGTTGGGCACATTGAATCGCTGCAATCACATACAATCCAATCGTTCACTTGCCTGGACCACTCATGATACAATCGAATCTGTCTGATGCTTCGACGGTTTAGAAACATCTTGCAAACCAGGAGGTGGACAGTCACGATAGTGTCATTCGGTGAAAATGGAATATAAAAAGAAAGTTGCTCTCATGACCTATAGTGGAGTGTGCACTGAAGAGAAAAGCTGCTCGCAAGAAAAGATCATGTTTGTCTTGAGAGTGGCTCGAAAGTAAGAGTGGATTTTCACACGACTGTTCGTCGAGAATTGAAAAAAATAATCATCGTGATCTAAAAAAACCTACTTGAGAATGTCAGATGCAACATTTAGTGAGTTGCTTGAACTCGTAGCTCCTCTTATCCGAAAAGAAAAGCAACATGCGAACTGCTATTTGCCTAGAGCAGCGGTCAATTGCACATCACATCCAGGGCACGCTACTCAAGAAGCCGGCCCCTGACGATACAATCTGATCGTACCAACAGCCTGATTTCGATCAGATTGTTTGTGAGTGGGCCCATACAGATCAATTGTACGTACCACCCGATGCGATCAAAATTGTAGGAGTCGGGTAAAAGATCTCGACCGATCGCATACGATCTGATTAGTCGGCCGACCATATCGCACCGTGGGTGCGTTCACTCGACGTGCAGTTGACCGCTGCTCTGGGCAGATAGTAGTTTGCATGTTTTTATTTTATTTTCGGATAGCTATAATAGGACCTACGCTACGAGTTCAAGCAACTCACTTTATGCTGCATCTAACATTCTCAAGTAGCATTTTAGGTCACGAGGGTTATTTTCTTTCAATGCTCGAAGGAGAGTCGTGTGAAAATCACTCTTTTTGAACCCCTCTCATGACCAGCATGATTTTTTTCTTGCGAGCAGCTTTTCTCTTCATTGCACATCCTATTACAGTGATGAGAGCAATTTTCTTTTCACATTTTATTTTCATTGAATAACACACTGTCGTGACTGTCCACCTCCCTGTTTGAAAGACGTTTCTATAAACTGCCCAAGTATCCGACAGACCAGATTGTATCGTAAACCTCCGACCAGATTGTATCGTGAGTGGTCCGGGCAAGTGAACGATTGGATTGTATGTGATTGCACTGATTGAATCTGTCCAACAACCAAGTTGTATTGTCAGTGGCCGGCATTAGTTGAGTTTTCTGTTATGGGAGCCCGCCCTCAAGAGGAGGATTCCGCACGTTCCCTTAGCCTTAGTCCTTGATGTCTGGTGTTGTGGTAAATTGGCCTTCTTGCTAATCCTTTTTATAGTGAGGGCTTTTGTTTTGATAGGTAATCACTCTGTTTGTTGTTTGCATACGCCATTTTCGGTATATGAGCTCCTTAAATCGCTTGCCATAATAAATTGCCTGGTTTGCTCAGAACTCTTTCGACCGCCACTATCTCCGCATAGGATATGCAGCTGTTGCTAACTCCAGCTACTGATCCATTGTGGAACTTTTTGTATTGTTCCTTTTGTATTGATGCTTGTCGTTAGCCTTCTTCCAGTCATGCTTTCAATATGTGTTCCTCCTTTCGTCTCTCTTTGTTGCTATTATTGATTGCGAGTACGCTCTACTTTACTGTACGAGAACATTTTAATTATCGACCCGTTCTTTCATGGAGATTATTTTGGGTACGTAGGCCTATAGTTTTATGTACCTAAGTGCGTATAGGAAATCTTCCCGTTTTCTTTTTAGCGTCGAATTTCAGGGTAAACTTGTATTTTCTTATTGTTTACTAAACTCCCATAGGTTTTTACAATTTTTATACTAGTAGAATGTAAACAAACAGTTTTCGAACCGTCAAACCATTCTCCACAAACGTAGCTTTTTAGATTTTTCATTTTTAGCCTCTTTTTCTCTCAATCTGCCTTTTCACCAGTGACTAAAAGTATTTTAACAATGTGTAAATTTGTGCTGCAGATTGATGTATTGAAAGAAAACAAGGCAGAATATCTAAAAACCTACGTTTGTGGAGAAAGGTATGACCATAGACCACACCATACATAGACTGGAAACTGGCCTCTAAAGCAGATTTCGGTTCCGCAATTGGGCCTGACTGCACGGTGCCGCAGACGTATTTTTATATGCTCTCCCATTACTTTTTCATACTTTGCTTAGGCTATTTGACTTAATTCTTTTACATTCAGTAATGACTGGCAAACCTGTGCATAGGTAGGTACTTCTAAAACTTCTATACGCCACAAATTCACAAAAATATTAAGGCCCTAATTACGCAGAGCAACTGTTTATGACATCGCTTGGCGGAGGTATGCGCTCTCAGAGTGCTCTAGTTATTAAGTTAATTTTGCCTATTCTATGGTGATGGGGCAGCGCTCCCAGAGGAACCACATGGGTTTCCTTAGCCCGAGAGAGGATTTTGGAACTATAGTTGCTTGCCCACATTGCTTCTTCCCACTTTTTTACTCCTGATTCTGCTGTTTTGCTCCTCCTTTCAGCCTTTCTTGGAGGACCCCTGTGTGCCCCCATGAATCCCATCCTGTGTCAAACTTCAATGGTGATATGTTCATGTTCTTCCTCCTCGGGTTGCCTCCTGCTACAAGAGTTCCAATGTCGTGCCATATGCAACTAGGGAAGCATTGTCTGATTGCCCTCTATGTTTAACGATGTACATATTTAATATTGTACCACTTACTCGTATTACGGACAAGAATTCCTCCACGTGTTGGAAAAGTGTACGGATTGTTATTGCTCGTTGACAGTTCGCCCGGCTAGTGGCCTTTGGCGAGAGTGCCCTCTTGCATCATGCCGTGGTATTTACGTAAAATGTGAAGAATGTGGATGTCCGTCATGTACTCTGTCTTAAAGGAAGGTAAAGTAATAATAATAATAATAATAATAAACTTTTATTAAGAACACAATGGGTTCACAAAATATGCTTACAAGTACAAACAAAGTAGCCAAAATTCAACCTAGTAATTAGGCCCAGTCACAAATATTGGTGGCCACGTATCATTTCCGTAGGTTCACCAAAGATTGGAAAGTCCAAACGAATGCGCCTGTTGAAGCAGTTGTGGCACAGGGGGTCCAGTAAACTTGTTACCCAAACCTTGCCTAAGGTGGCTTCCATGTAAAAATCAATATTATGATTCTGCTTGAGACTCCATCCGTCAGTGCGTCTGCACGTTACGCTTTTCAATATAAGATGGGGAAATTCTACGTGCAAGTAGCTCCAAATTTCGCTGGAACGAAGTTCAACCACAGCTGTCTTTTTTAGCGCTTCTTAAAAAAATTTCAGTCATTCTCAAAGCAAAGACATGAAGACCATTTCACTTGTATTTTATCTACCGCTTTTCATTTCTTTCACTAAATATTATTTTCGCTTTGCTCATGGCGCTTGACGTTTTTAATAGGGCCAGCCAGATATGTAGTTAGAACACGCCTTAAGAGGAGTCAAGTTCAAATTTTAGCTGCTACTTCTAGGCAGGTCTTAGGTAGAAGATTCGCTGCCTGACTTGCCACATTTTTCTACGTTTCTATGCATGATGCGGTTCCGAAGGCTTCATAATTGGAGAGTCTTCTTTTCTTTTGAAATTGCAGTGATTACTTCAGTATTAGATAGGGGCAATTAGGATGATACGGGTCGGAGATATCGCTGAAGAACATAGCTTCTGTTCTGTGGAATTTGAACAGGTTTCAGCTGCATCCATAGCAACGTCATCGCATGGCTACGGAGAAACGTTCCCATGTTTCGTTGGACGTTATTCTACCAAGGCAATATCTTTAATAGAGTTTTTAATTCTGTCGGGCATAAGCTATGTCACATATTTTTAGATGAATTTATTTTTAGCAGTATGAGAGACTCAGTCTTGATTGGATTTTTCGTTATTTTCGTGGGTAATCCATTTCACTAATGCTTTCTTTTGCTGAATCTCTTAGATGCAGCGAAAATTTCACGCTGAGCTGATGCTTTTTATATTGAATTTGTATTTCAGTCAAATTTCGACTCTTGAGATTCAACAATCGAATGGTATCCAGGTTACAGTACGCCCAAAGCGTTTCTGGTGAATTCTTTTGACTGATTATATTTTCTAAGTGCTGCTCAACGTTTACCCTATTCGAAACTGAAATTTGGAACGGTATTGATGGCTCTGTCTTTGCTGGTGCTGGTATTGGCAGCTTTAAACGATCTGTACACAGAGCTATTCTGTGATCTCGGATCTTCTTTTTTTCATTCTTTTGTTTTCTCCACCCGCTGGGCNNNTCTTTTTTTCATTCTTTTGTTTTCTCCACCCGCTGGGCTGGTTGCGTGGGGGTTTGTTAACCTCATGGAGTTTCTCCGTTCCTACGTCGCCAGCCTGGTGTGATTTAATAATAATAATAATGATAAATAATAATCTTGCAAAGGGGATATTTTGCTATTGCTAAATGCATGCGTTCACAATTTGCGTTTCATTAACGGAAGATCAGGCCTGCAGGAATGAGACCTATTTTACAGCAAAAGCCATACTAGGAACCGGAACAATAAAAAGCTCAATGACAAAATTAATGCTGTCATTTTCGACCGCAGAGCCCTTGGGCGATATTTACGGGGTAGATTAGGTAAGAAGAGCTGCGTTAGGTCGAGTTAAAATGAGTTCTGAAAGCTTAGCTTAGGATTGCTGCATTTACCAAAGTAAGAACTTGAACTAATCGTGGAATTCTCACGGTTCACCCACGGGTCAAGTTAGCATGTACAATATAATTATTATGTTGGGGTGGACAGACATTATTGAGTTGTAAAGTTCGTCAGGGTTAAGTGAGGGGCGTTATCTCAGACGGGGTGTGTTACGTTAGAAGAGCTGCTTTAGGTTAAACTCGGGTAACGTGCTATAGCGTAACGTGGTCTGGTTCGTTTTGGAAGGTATAGACGATATTCAACCATGGAATTTCCACGGGTCCCACTAGTATAGTTCATTACTGACGTGACTTCGTGATGTTACCTTTCATCGGAGTCAAAAAGACGACACTGTGCTCACTAGGTTATTGCTTAAATCTTTTATGTTTCTGTACTGAGTCAATTCACCGAGCAGAGTTCCCACTTCCCTCACGCACAGAATAGGTCAAAGGCGATAAAGTTAGGCTCACTCGTTCTGTGATATGGGGAGCAGCGGCTCCAGGGGGTTTATGTAAGTTACCTTAGCTATTAGCTAGGTCTGCGGGACTTCTGTCATTCACGTCCACTCATTTTACTTCCTTCCACTTTCATGCTTCTACTTTATGCTGCTTTTCCTTTTTCTTTCCTGACTTGCTGTGCCCATGCGCGTTGATCCTGTGTGGGAACATGCTCGTGCATAAGTTCCGCTTTCATCTTGACGTTCTATATGTCCGGTCCCTTCCATTTCTTCTCTTAGAACAGTTTACTACTGATTTAAGAGTCATATACTATCTTATCTAATCAAGTTCACTGCTAGAATTGATCATCGTAAAGTTAAAGTTTCGTCAGGCAATGGGCCTCCTTTCTGTCTGAACGTATTTACTTAGATTGCTTCCGTGGACAGAACTACATCCAACTGTTGTGGTTGGGCATTTATTATTATTATTATTATTAAAACTTCACGCTTGAGCTCCCACGGACAAGTAATCCAACCAAATGAAACATCTTGCAACATCGGGAAGCCCAAAACGCTGCTGAAGGAAATCCAACAAAAAAATTGACAGCTGACTTTAAACGCCTGCAGGCCACTACGACCAAAAGCCGATGCCGGCAACAAATTCCAAACCTTAGCCGACCAGGGCACGAAGCACCGACAGAACTGATTAGTTCGACATCTGACAGCCTCCAAAGTGAAAGAGTGCGCTCCGCGCGCAGCACGAGTCTCTCTCCCAAAAACCTTGAGGGCAGGGAGAGCAGAATACAACCAATGCCTCTCATTATTGTACACCTTATTAAACATACATAGCTCTGCTACTCTTCTCCTGTGGGACAGGTTCACTTGATAATTATTAGCGCACAGCCTGCTGGCTGAACTAATAAGTCGGTCCAACAGACGCAAGTGAGTGTCAGCCGCTGAAGCCCAGACCGGTGAGCAATACTCCAACACAGGCAGCAAAAACGCATAAAAAATCTGCGGGCAACCTGACTGTCACCAAACACAGAATTCACCTTACGCAGGAGCCCAATCTTAGTGGAAGCACGTGACACCAACTCCCTAATATGCGGCTCAAAAGTAAGCTTCTCATCTAAGACAACACCAAGAATCTCCTAGGAGCTAGACTCCTGAAGCAAAGTGTCATCAATCTCCAGTTGGGGATGCTACCGTACAAGTGTCCGAGACCAACTTATAGTCGACTTGGTCTTACTGGCATTCAGCTTCATACTCCAGGCCGAGCACCATGCACTAATGCGTGACAAATCCCTATTGAGACACTGAGCGACAGCATCACGAAGGCGAGGAGCTGGTATAACTGCCATCATAGTAGAATCGTCGGCATAGTTAATCATCGTGTTTTCAAGCGAAGAGAACATGTCGCTAGTATAGAGAACGAACAACAGCGAGCCAAGCACACTGCCATGATGGACGCCAGACACAACCCCGACTGAGGCGCTCTAAACCATCGTTAACCGGCTGGCGGACAGTTTAAAGTAAACCTTACTCGCCTGTTTGGCGGGCTTCTTGCCATAAATCTCTAGAAATCTAAAATTAACTTTTAAACTTGTTTAGATATTTTTTTTAAGATTTTGATACTAGTTTGTTATTTGACGTTTAATAAATGTCTCTATACCCGCAACTACATACTGTGATCTATATTAGGAAACGGGATGGGAGATCGACATCAGTCGACGTTGATGTTAACAGGTTAATACTAAAAACGAGATAATCGTCACCTTATGTAGAGAGAAGTAATAGTTCCACCTCACTGATTTTTAAGCATGAACGGCACCTCCGAGGAAGATTCCAGCGGATCCTATCCCTGGCAGAATATCAATCTATTAGCCTCCCGGCCCCAAAGATTAACTCAAGTGCAGCTTATACTAAGGTTAGTTTGTCGAGTTAGGTAGCTAGCTAGCTATATTTCCCTTTGTGCTTCGTGAGGTAGGTCAGCGCTGGTGGTGGGCAGCTTGTGCCACCGAACCTTTTCCCTTATCTATCTTCGTTATTCCTCTTTCGTGTTTTTTGAGATGCTTTGCGCCTTATTTCCTCGCCCACATTAGTGCACTGGTCAAATCCAAGATCCTCCGCAGAAATGGTGCTACTCCACTATTCTTATAAATTGTACTGTAAATACTTGTCAAATTCTGCATACTATTTTACGACATCTTTTGCAGGGTAATCCTCTTCTTTTGCAGGGTACTTAAAGAAAAGCCATCGACTGGAGACTTTGCACTGCTCAGCTGCACAGGTATCACAAGGGTGCATGGCTCGGAGGTTGTGTTTGAGTCACTCGAGCAGTTTCAGAAAGACGCTGCCATCTTCACTGCATTGCGTAAGGTTAGAGCCTACTTCGGGAGTGCCATCGATAGAATGTTATTCGATGAGACGAACATGACGTCATTATCCCTTCCCCTCGCTCCGCCTAAACCCTATGACGTCATAGCCTTCTCCCACAACCGATTTTGGACTCCGCCCACATTTCCGATGTCCCGCCTGAGGAGGCCGCCTCTAAAATCCCGGCAGTTAGAGTTGGCGCATCTGAAAAGTGGGTGGGATCAAGAACCGGTTGTGGGAGGAGTCTATGATGTCATAGGGAGTGGGCGAAGGGGAAGGGGAAGTGATGATGTCATGTTCCTATCACCGGATTACACTCTACTGTCACCGTTCTGTCTTTTGTATATGAAGTTGGGCCCAGAAGTTAATTAACCCTCCCACGGTCGGTGCTTCTCGAGATTTCCCAGCAAAAGTAGGGTTCAATGTACAGTTGTGCACCTCGCCGTGCATTCATTAAAACAGGTAGCGATACCATTGAAGGCTTATTGGAAGGCTTATTGCTGCGTTGCCACACCTGCAGATAGGATGTCCTTCTTAGATGACAGACTCTGAGTACGGTTTAATAATTTACCTGATAGGGAAGGGTACAACCATTTTACCAAGTGGATCGATCTTAGAACTAAAACTACGATGGAAGTAGTGACTGACTGGTAGTGCGACTTGTGGAACCCAGTGCTGACTGATTGTATAAGCGTCGGTTTTTCCAGCAATTCTTTTAATGGCGGTCTCTTCGCTTTTATCTCTGAACAAAAGGTTGTTTCTACTTTCCAAAATGGATCACTCGCCGACATAATATTCAGTCTTTCAGACGTATAGGAAATTGGGATCACCTATACAATTGTCACCCAATTGGCGTTTGGGGGCCTATCTAAGCAATTTTTGTTTGATGTTTTTTAACGCGAGTTACTCGATTTTAGAGGGGTGTGTGCCTGACAATACGAAATGAGCGCAAGTGAGGATACCTAACCTTGCATAACCTTACCTAACCGAAGATATTGGGGTGACAATTGTACAGGAGATCCCGAAATTGTCTTCTTTTTTTTTACCTATTGAAAGCTGTACGTGAACGAAGCTGCACAGTTTTCATTTTTATGAAGAAATAATGCTACTATACCGTACTCTCACACCTATGACTATTTCTACATTGGTGTCCTTCATTTGTCGCAGTTAGTCTGTATTATCCTCTGCAGTAAAGTATTTTTTTTTTTAGCCAAACGCGTGTCTCGTAGATGTTGAAGTGCTGGGTTCGCGATACCAGTTCCATCTGCGTCGCTGGTGTGCACTCTTGCGTTGTGGAAATATTGTCTAAGAGTAAAAGATGCTTTACTCTAAGCTCTACAAGTATTGCTATTCCGATGATGAAAACGCATTGAAAAAATAAGCACGGATCGAAGAGTGCATCTCTGCTACTCTTGAAATGTGCTTTTATTTGTTGGGTGAGTGAAATTCAGTGTTTGCTTATATGTCTTCTTTGTGTGCTGATCATAGTTATAACACTGTATCTTTTATGTAAATACTAGTGTTATTAATTAGACAACTGATAATTTCTGCTACTGTTACCATTTGCTACAGATCAAATTCTTTCGGCACTACCGGCTCCTCAAGTGGCTGGGTGTGTGGCGGGCTGGGGTGAGGGCCCGCAAGGTGAGCGTGGGGCGCCAGCGGGTCATGGCCTCTCTGCTCACCGTAGCCCCAGAGGCCAGGGACAGTCTGCAGTGGGTCGCCCACCTTTGTCATCAGCTCTCATCCAAAACACTCCTCTCGGTGAGCGGTTGGCGTTCTGCATACAACCATTGGGTCCTATTGATTGGAAACCCTTACCTCTCTGCCCCATACCACGTCCTGCATTCTAGTGAATCTGTTGTTACTGCCGTGATGCTGAGTCGGTTGGCAAAGAGGCAAGCCTGATGGTCCTAATTAGCCTATTAAGAAAACTAGAAGCTTTCTACCGGCTGTAAATGCATCGCTTTCTCATAAGGAGATCACTCAAATCGAAAAAAATACAATATTACTGACCAAAACTTCTATTCGAGGATCGACATATTTCAAAAGGTTTCATAGAAATAATTGTCTTTTAAATTTTGTACCTATATTGTGTCGACTCACGACAACACTAGTGTTTCTTTCTTTTTCGTCTCTTGGAGATGATTTGTGCTCTATTTTCCTGTAAGTGCTAGCGCGTTGGCTAAACTTTGACACAGCAAAGGCAAAGCTCTCTTAGGTAAGTTAGCCGTCAACTTGAGGCATTCTGGTATAGTTAAGCGCTGAGGCAAAATATTTGGAATCGTGGGAGATTGTCCCCATAGCATCCCCCAGTTGAAGATGAGTACTTCCGCCCTCAGGAGCATATTGTGGTGGGCTCTTTCCCTGCCACAATATGTTTGGGTATCACGCACCCAAGGTTCCCGAGTGCCTTATCCACAGGAGATGTTGCAGTTTGCCGCAGTTCCTGCTGACGAGGTTAGTATTATAAAGTTAGGTAGGTTCTCTACTTTCCTCTTTCTGCCCCGTGAGGTGGGCTGTCGATCGAGATAGCCGACCTGGTAC
>LQNS02276866.1:28665331-28675874 GCA_001587735.2 Parhyale hawaiensis
CGGTATTGCATAATTTTTGAATGTGATCGTCAAACGTTAGATGTCTATCCAACCACACCCCAAGCGATTTGACAACATCACGAGGGGTAATGATTGAGTTGCTAAAAGAAATAGAGATAGGTCGTAGCTGCTTGTAGAGTTGATGAGTGCCAAATATCAGCCACATTAGACCTCTGCTTGAGTTTTCTTCCTGTCTCAGGAACACGGGGTACAGTGGTGACTTGCACCTGCTGGAGTCTGTTCAGAGGAGGTGGACTAAATGCATAAGTGGCCTGGAATGTTTGCCGTACTGGGATCGTCTTCGTGCACTGAACTTGTATTCAGTCGAGGGCAGATTGATCAGAGTTGACTTGATCAAGTATGGAAGATTCTTCATGGTCAGTCTTGCATTCCTCATGAACGTCTGTTTGTTCTGGCTCCTGATGCGGGAAATCGAGGCAACCCATTTCAGCTGTTCCGCAGACGCGCTACTATTGACGGTCGTTGAAGATTTTGTAGTTGCCTTCACGTGTCTCTTTGGAACTCATTGCCCAATGATGTGGTCTTGGCGGAATGTATAGGGAAGTTTAAGGCTGCTTCATGGTGCCACGGGAGACTTGCTCTATCAATGCGAGTAGTATCCTTGCCAGTCTGGATTAGTGTTGGTTTGATTGGGGTGTGTTGACGTGGTGGAGTTGACTTGCTGGTCCTTTAATTTATGCTGCGTCATATTGTCATTCTTGTGTTGTTGTGCTTGGGTGTTACTGCAGCATGAGTTAACTTAACATACTTGTGCACGTAGCTGCGGTGCATTTGCCGGTCCTGGCAGTTGATTGTTGTTTTGATGGCATTAACTACTAATCCCACTGATGCTAAACAGTTCCAGCTCTAATTGTCTTCAGCTGTATTGGTAGCAGTAGTTGCCCTTTGAATGTTGAGCTGGCGTACCTGGTGGGTTCGGGCTTCCCTATTTCTGCCCCTGCTCGTCTACCCCAGGTCAGTTAACCTGTTGCGTCACATTCAGCTTTCAAAGCGCGCAATGACGGGGCTAATGGTACTTTCCTCAGTGCTTCCTGTTCTTTTTCGACTTGCTGATCCCATGCGCAATGATTCTGTGCGGGAACACCCTTGTGCATGGGTTCTTTTTTCCTCTGTGAGATCGCTTTTTTTATGGAAACTAAGATTTTAACTGCATTATCTTACAAATACGGCTCAAGAGAGTGTACTGTTGCTACCTTGGTTCTGCTGCACTATGCTCTAGGTAGCTATGGTTAAAAAAAACGCGCGGCCATTTAGCAGAAGCGTCTGCATCTACAGTAGGTAAGCGCTTCTTTAATGCCATTTGTATTCAAATCAGACGCGAACTCTTTGCAGCCATCTTTGACGAGGCGGTACACCTGTACTTGCAGCTACTGATACTTTCCCCCGGGAAGGAGGTTACGTTTTCGCCGGAGTGTGTTTGCTTTTAACAACCTAACTCTAAAAGTCACGTACGGATCTTTATGAAAATTTCAGGAACTATTATGGATGCTATGGGGAATAGATGATTACAGTTTGTGGTGATCCGTTGGTCGATTTCCCTCTGTCTTTCAGCATTGCATTGCTTGGCGAAGATCTGCGCACTGAGATCGCAGCTCTACTATATATTTAATGTGTATTAATTCTTACTGCTCCGCTTACAGGGAACTCTTAGCAAGCATTCTCTTTCATCGCAAACCTAGAATGTCAATGAGCCAATATTTTGAAAAATTAGTCAAGTTGGATATACTGACAGCCAATGTCAGGATTCCCTCTACTTCACTGCCCTGCTATATCGGACGGCTCCTGTGTAAAATCCGCACTGACATTTGGTAGATACGTACTTGCATTGTGCAGTGGGAATTTCGGAACTCTCCGCTACCACCGTTCTTTCTTACTACAGTCATGATTTTTTCAGTGATCGTGACTTACCTAGTCCTTGAACGTACTTTTTCTAACCCTACCCTGACCTGCCTTGCCTAAACCTATCATAGGTAGTCATCGTATAATCATAACGTTTCTAGCATCATTCATCAACGCCACCGGTTTTCTATCTCCTCAGGGGCATACGATGGGTCATAGGGTTAGGTTACTGTAAGTTTGCTCATCCTATGTTATGGGGAGCTGCGCCACCAGAAGCACCCTGTAGGTTACCTTAGCTAGGCCTTTTGGACGTCTGTCTTCTGGCCTCACTTCGCTTCCTTCCAACTTTATACTCTTATTGATACTACCTTCTTCTATTCTTACTTCTTCTTTCCCGACTTGCTGTTTCATAGGGCGTTGATCCTGTGCGGGATTGCCTTCGTGCATGGGTGCCCCGTTTCTATGGACATGCTATATGTCCCTTACATCTTCCTCTGTTAGATCACCTTAGTTGTGGAGACGGAGGCTTGAACTATCTATTAATCTAATCTCTGCGCAGATGGAGAGTTACAGCAGCAGCAAGAAGAGGATAGAGAGCGTGGACGCCTGGCTGGAGGACGTGAGCGAAAGCACGGGTGCCCTGCAGAAGCTGCTGCTCAACTGGCGGTCCCTGCTGCTGCAGATCATCTCTGCAGCGCTCATCACTGATGCTGAGCTGGGTAAGTTGTGCGTCAGTCCTTTTCCTTGTCATGTACTGTGTTCTATAGGACTCACTCGAATTGGTATGAAGATTTACTCTAAATAAGTTGCTGATCTCATCAATGTTGATACTGTAAAACTGCGATCGAAACCTGTTCATCATACTTTACTCAGTGCAATCCGTACTTAGAATTGAGAAAAAATTCTGATGCTGCTCAACTGGTGTATATAATTCAGCAATATTTTTACAGATCGTATGCTTGACTGTGCATAATTCCTTCCTCAGTAGGCATTCAATGGGCCATAGGGTAGGGTTAGGTTACTTAGCTTTCTACATCCCCTTTTATGTTACTAGCACTCCCTGGGGAATCTATTGGTGACATTTACAGTTTTCTAGGGATTCGGGACGTCGAGCTTTCGTGCATACTTTGCTTTCTGCTATTATCATACTACTACTTATGGTGATATTTTCACATGTTCCCTCTCTTCTCTCCCGACGTAGGTAGTGCTCCCATTCACGTTGATCCTGTGCTTTAGTTCCACGTTTCTAGCGGCATGCTACAATACCCCGTTTTCCTATTTTGAAACACCGTGGTTGCATCTAGGGAGGCTCTTTCCTTGCTCGCTGAATATGTCATCGTGCTTTTTCTTGTGTAGGTTCAACCAATGCTTGTATTTTGCAATTATTTCGTTCGTAGTTTTTTTATTGGGACTGTTCTCGCGTCATGTGTCTTCTGCACGCTGGGAAGATAAATCGGAAAAGGAACCAGTCACAGGGCCAACCCCGCGGACCCCTAGATAGATCTCCTTTCTCAAGTTAATAAGATCACCTACGAGTTCGCCAGGAGGGCTTGATTGGAGATCGTGGAGCGCAGCGACCATTATAATGACGTTTCCCGTTATTGGTCTCTCCTCAATTATATCAGGCAAACGCGCCCGAATGGACCCGAATCTGCCAGTCCGATATGTTGATGGTTGGGAGTCTTCTTATCGGGTGGTTTCACAATAAATCTGCCGCCTTTTTACCACTCCATTGCCATACTCCACTCCCGTTGCATGCCGTGACTGCTTCGTCGTATCTGCATGCATCATCCCTTAGATAATTGTTGTACTTCGAATGTGCAGAGGGCGCCGCCTGCTTCGGGCAATACTTCGATTGCTGCCAACCCTGACCGCCTCACGATCCTCCCTTTGCGGAACCTAGAACAAATGGGTCAATATATCTAGTGCCAGATCTTCAGCTAATCATTACAAGAGACCTGTGTCCCATCCATCTGGTCCTCGGCATTCATCATCATGTTGCCCAAACCGGTCAAGCCCATTGGCGAAGGCAGCTCTTACCGCCCCATTTCCCTTCTGTGTTCAGCGGGTAAACTGTTTGAGTGGGTCCTCCTTCCCAACTATGCGGTGCCCTGCTTACTGCCAATCATCAACATGGTTTCAATTTCGGCAGATCTACGACAAAGGCCCTTCTGCCTCTCGTACTGGCTACTGCAGTGGGCTTTAACAAAGAAAACTGCTGCGGTGGCCGTAAATTTTTCCCGGGTCTTCGACTCAGTCGATCACAACAAAGTTCTTGAGCTAATCTAAGCTTCTACGCCTAAGCATAACGTAGCACATTGGCTGTCCTCCTACTGGAAAGGTAGAGGGGACCTCTGCAGCTTTGCGTGAAGCACCTCACCCTTCCGTCGCATGCATTGTGGCGTTCTCCAAGGCTCGGTGATCTCTCCGTACTTTTCAACCGCCTGTGTCCTTTTACCCCGATTTTGCTGCCCATATCACTTCCTATCCTGACGACTTCGCTGTTGCGGAGCAGGACACAAAAGTGGCCCGGGTGGCCGAGAGAGTCGTCGCGCACTGCTGAGTTCGCCGATTGGGGCGCCAAGAACGACCTCATCCTATCGGACCCAACAATCTAACTGACGTTGTTAACCCCGTTTACTCAGAAGTAAACGAGCCCGTGGGTCACCTTGCAGGAATCCCTAGTCTTCGCTGACAAATTACTCCGAAATATTGGGCGTCCATTCCCTGGCAAAAATAATTGCTGTAAGATTGTCGCAGGACTGCCGAAATTAGTCACGCTAGTCGAAATGAGTTGTAAATTGCCGAAATGAACTGTATAATTGCCGCAAAATAAACCATTGGCCAATTAGTTAGTTTCACTGCGGTTTTCAACACGTATGTGAAGGTATTGAAAAATCACTGTATCCGCTGAAATTTGTCGGGGCAGCGGCGATCGGTTGAACAAGCTCATACACGACACGCTCGGTGTCCAAGCAGCCTAACGGCCCCGGGCGGCACTATCGTCTCTCGCGACGATTTTGCGTTCACGTAAGCTTTCCTGCGCGCGCCACCACTAATATTAACACTACCTAGCAAACCTAACCTACCCTTACCTAACCTAACCTCCTTACCTAACCTTCTAACCTAACCTAACCTTACCCTACCTTACCTATCCCAACCTAACCTAACCCAACCTAACCCAATCTAACCTCTCTAACCTTACCTAACCTTACCTAACCTTACCTAACGTTATCTAACGTTACCTAATGTTACCTAACGTTACCTAACGTTCCCTAACGTTATCTAACATTACCAAGCCTAACCTAATCCAACTTAATCAGCGATACAGCGGGCAGCGCGGCGCACCAACGTGAACGGCGCTCACGCGCACACGATCTGCGCCCGCAAAATCGTCGCGAGAGACGATAGTGCAACCGGGCGGGGGTCAGTGCGAATTTAATCGTGGTGGTGAATGGTTGTGCACTGTGCTCTGAAATTTCTCGTTAAAAACACAGGTTTTGAGTGCAAAGCCAGTGGCGTTGTAGGTTCGAAACTAGTAATTCAAGTGGAGTTTCAGCGTAGCTACTGTATGTTTTGTTGAAGCATGATTTAAAAGCAGTGGCAGGATACGCCGAGATTTCCAAGGCACATAGCCCTAACGTGTTTTTTCTCTTTTTGGTAACTAACTCACTATTCGCCTATTAGAAGTATTTGACTCGGTGTGCAGGTTTTTCGACGTCGATTTGTCGATTCGGTGCTCGAAACTCTGATACCAACATTTTCTCCAATCACCAGATTCATCAATCCCTGCGCCACAACTGGCGAAATCTTATTTCGCCATACTGGAAACTGAAGTTCTGTTTGTTTGATCAAATTTTTGTATTTTCAGCTTCTTATTTACCCCGTCTGCTCGCACAGCTGCTTTAAGTTAGGTTACGTAAAGAACTTAGGTTACATGCTTGTAAGCCCAAATTCGCCCCTCTTTAGGCCGTACTGTCGGGTAGTTAGGCGTAAAGCCTACCGATTAACCCCTCTTTAGGCCGTACTGTCGGGTAATTCGGCATATATCCCTCCCTAACATAAGGCAGGTTAGGTGAGGGTAGACCTTGTTTGCCTAATTTATTTTAAAAATTGATCACATTTTCGTTTAAGCATTCTTCTATTATGCTAGAAATCACTTTCTTATCCTATTACTCCAGTGGGAGATTAGACGAATATTTAATATTTACCAAAGAGTGTTACATATTTAAGTAGAATGAAGCATTCAAACATATTTTTCATGAATGACGTCTCTATAGCAAATACAGTTGAACCCCGTTTTCCCGGATGTCTCTTTTTCCCTGAATCTGACTTTTCTGGACTGTTGAGCAAATTGAAACCTAGCCGGAATACCAGAAAACTTTGGTATTTCCGGGAAAACTCTAAAATTTGCTTAACAGTCCAGAAAAGTCAGGATTCAGGGGAAAAGAGACGTCCAGGAAAACGGGGTTCCACTGTTCTCAGTTTTCGAGATTATTGACTTTGGAGTTTCCATTGTTTTCCTATGGGAAGGAATAGTTAGGTAAGGTGAGGTTAGGTAAGTTATAGTTACTTTAGGTAAGGTTATTTTAGATTAGATTACGTTCTCATTGGGTCGCCAGTTATTTTTTCCCTTAAGAAAACAGTGGAAAGCTAGATAAATATTTCATTTAATAAAACTAAATGGATAAAGAGATATTCTATAAAACGTCAAAAGAAGGAATTGTATTTCCTTCCTATCTGTACATTAATCTTCGCGGCTTTGATACGTTACTAGTTGTTCAGGTCTCGTGACTATGACGTCACGAAGAGTAAGCATGGAGATCTAGGAGGCAGTGGTTCAACCATTCGGTACAAAGGGGCTACTCCAGCAGCAACTATCTTTTCACCCATGCTATAAATAGTCGAGGGCGCTTACAAGTTCTGGTCACTATTCATTTCGATAAGCATCGGCCGTTCTGGTTCTCACAGTCCCATCCTTGCCCTATAGGCCTATATGGTCACGTGTTACATTACTATTTAAAATAAAGGCACGTACTGCAATTTACAACTCGTATCGACAGGTTTACTGCACAGAGAGTGTGCTTAGTTAGTTTTACTATACGTAGAATAGTCCGGAAAGCACAAAAAATAACTATATTTTTAGTGCTTGCCAGACTAATTCGATGTTTAGTAAAACACACTAAACATTCCCATTGTGCAGCAAGCCTGTCGATACGAGTTGCAAATTGCAGTACGTGTCTATATTTCTTAACAGAACTATAACTCGTGTCCATAGCCACACATCGTTGAAGTGAGCTGTTCAATGCTGACAATAGTCGAAATGTGTCCGATTCCGCGCGAGGCGGGCGTGATGACTGCGGCGCTAGTAACCCAACCCACTATAATAATAATAATCGAAATGTGTCCGAGGAATCGCTGTAATGAGTCGTGCGCACAGCGATTTACTGTGCCTGCCGATTGTCGAAGTGAACTGTAAAATTTCGGTCTAAAAAAGGATCATTGCGACTCGTGCACAGCAATTCTTCGACGATTCCCCGACACGTGCTGTAGCAATTATCAGCAGTTTTGCGACTGTCGCGTGACGATTTATTCTGCCTGGGTTGGGATCCCCGGCTCAACTTTTCTTGGCACGCCACTTAAATCCTATATCGCGCATCCTCTAGACCTCGTATTCTCAAAGCTTTACTTGGTATTAGCTGATGCCAGCAGAAGGGAACGTTGATCCTATCATTCAGGACCCAAATTCGGTCCGTCATCAAATTTACGGCCCCATCTGGTTCTTAACGTCTCGGCCTATTACGTCAATAAACTACAAGTCTTACACTACGCTGCTCTGCGTGTAACTATTGGCTGCTGCCGTATGGCGTCCTGCTGCCACCACCACGAGTCACAGATGCTTCTAACAGGAAACTCTCGACCTCCTCAGTAAGCCGTGGTTAAAGAAGGCCTTGGTTCTCGGCCACCTGTCTCATGCCACGGTCACCGATGACAGCGGCCGTCGCGACATGGAAATTAATTACCCCTGCGTCAAGGTATCCGCTTTATGTGTAGTACTGTTGAGGCAGCCCTGGTGTCTGCCTACAAGGAGGTGGTGGCCTCTTCCTTTGCGAGATGGGTAGTCAACGTGGTTCGCGGTGCCGTGCCCCCGCCTGCTCCCCTCCGAGTCATCATTGTCTTGCCGCTTACGCACTGCGCTTTCGCCACTGCGGTCTGGCTACTGTGTGCCTTCACTGCCTTGCCCTTCTATAAGTACAGAATCGGGTTTGCGGCTTCTCCACAGTGTCCGCTCTGCCATACGGGAAAGCATACAGTCCCCACCTATTTGCGTAACGTGCTTCTGATGGCCCTCTCTGGAGCGACCCCCCGCAGCGTCTGTTTTTCTCTTCCCACCCTTCCTTTCCTTTGCCTACCTCCCTCCATTACCCCGTCCCCCTCCGGAGCCCCCTTCAGACGGTGTTCGCAGTAAGGCGATATGACAGAAAAGACAAGTAAGCCGTGCCTCATGCATTGGTACAATGTTTTTGTGTGTACTAAATAAAGTTGGTTAATTGCTGTTCATACGCGAGACAAAATCAAGCTCTAGCTACTCGTTCGATTCAAATCTTTGTTCAAAATATCATGGCTGCAGCTAAATTAAGTCGTGGACTTGCGTTCAATTCGTCTTACGAAACGCTGCTACCTTCAGCAGCACCAGAAATGAACAAAGGCTGCTTCGATCAATTCTTGCTTTCAATGCAATCTTTGTGTTTTCTTTTGTCTCATATAAGTTGCTGTGCCGATTCCACTCAGGCGTCTAATAAAATACCTATTCATGCCCCCTCCAGGCAGCGTGGTGTCAAGTAGTGCAGTGGACCATTTGCAACAGCCGCCTCTCCGTAGCATGTCCCGCTCGTCGCTCTCTTCAGTCCCTGCTCATTCCAACTTGATGCGGTAACCATCAGTCTTAACTTATTCACATCAGGCTCTGATATATTGCACAGTGGCTTCTATCAGGGTTGCGGAGTCGGATGGTACAAGGTCCGACTCTGACTTATTGCCCTCCAGAATTTCTGATTCCTACTCCGGGTCCTCACGATTTTCCGACTCCAACTCCTTAGTCTAACAAGTAGATATTTGATGTAAGCATTTAACACGTAAAATAATTTTTGCTAGTATACACAAAATTTACTAGTATAGCCTACACACATATCAATATTATAATTCTGCTTGAGGCTCTATCCGTCCGTGTGTCTGCACGTTACGCTTTTCGGTTTTAGGTAGGGGGAAATTCAACGTGAAAGAAGCTCTAATTTTCGCTGGAAGGATGTTCAGTCATAGCTGTCTTTATTTTGTTTGTTGTTGAAGAAATTTTAAGCGATTTCGAAGCAAAGATGTGAAGTTCATTTTACACGTAGCATACATACGTATTTCCAAGTCATTAAATATTTATTCTGCTGGTTTTGCAAGACGATCCAAATATGAGAAATGTCGTAGGTTGGATACGGCGCAAAGCGAGCTGTTCTGGACTTTTTCATTCTAAGGCATTTTTAAAGTGAAAGTATGATGTTGAAAGAAATCAAGTAAACTGACCCAAAAAGGGGGTTTGGTAACAAGAATACATCATTAAAACTAGAGCACTCCTCCGCCAAGCGAGGCAACGGTAACAAAAAATTCAAATTGGCTCTGAAACTATAATTTTCTTTGTATAAACTCCAAAATCTAATCATTAGTGCCTTTTGATAGTTATAACAGCGTATGCAATTTTCTTGAAGATCCGTTCCTAACTTTTTGAGTTGAACTACTAACTAACGTTATGACAAACATGAGTCGAACATACCAACGAACTAACCGATCTGCACCAAAATTTAATCATTTGTCTAGTAACATTACTAACAACCCCTGTAAATTTCATTAAAATACATTCATTATTTTTTGAGTTATTGTGCTAACAAGCATAAAATTAAAAAGTGGCAAACGAACGAAAGAACTAACGGATCATTACCAAAATTTGGTCATTTAATCTCTGTTATATACCTAACAACTCGTGTTAATTTCATCAAAATCCATCCAAAACTTTTCGAGTTATGGCATTGAGAAAAATGAGGCACACAAATAAACGGAGGGACATATCTTCACCAAAAGTTAATCATCTGTTTCTCCTAACATACCTAACAATCCCTGTAAATTTCGTCCAAATCGGTTCGTAACTTTTTGAGTTATTTTGGTGATAGACAAACACGACGAAAACATAACCTCCTAAGCGGAGATAAAAATGGGCTCGGTCGGTGAAGCTATCGCACAGAATAGAGCAGGAAACTAACGGGGCACTGTGTAGAACAGCCACGGGTCACGCTACAGAACAGAAATCATTAGATGCGCCGATGAAAAATGGCATTGCTCAGAATGTGAAATGCTAAATAGGCTAATATCTTGAGGCGATGAGACACACAGCATGGTGCATGCGTTTATATACTCTATAGAAGAAGAGCACTGAGAAAGTACCGCCGAAGGGTAAGACTGCTTTATTTGTTTTTTTTTTATTGCTGTCTTTGTCTCTACTAGTGGCCCGGGCGCGAATTTTTTTTTCCTGAACCTTTCAGCAAGTACAGTCTCAAGGCAGCCAATGGCGTGGCAGGTCACAGGCCACAGTGGGAGGGGCGAAGGGTGATGCTCAGTGATGGTGTTGCACTCTGCTGCATAC
>LQNS02276866.1:28724836-28742379 GCA_001587735.2 Parhyale hawaiensis
TCCACTAAGGGATGACATCTGAGGATTACAGAGGGCGGCCACAGGGACTTTCATAGCCGTTTGCTCCATTGCTTGCAAATCGGTTTGGAGAGTGTGATAGGGGGCTGGAGGGCGAGGCTGCTCACTAATGGTCTTAGGTCGTGATTATGGTCTTAGTGTGGACGCTACCGTGCAACCTCCGAAATCGCCCTGGTGCATATCGCACACACGTGCGGCAGTGTGGATGGGGTTCACTGCTGCTATGCACTGCCCTCCTATGTTTCAAGTAATAGAACTCATGGTCAATGCAAGCTGAACAGAAGAGGTGGATAAGAGAAAGGCGAACTTGATTGGGCAGGGATAACAGTAAAATCTACGGATTATGCTAATAAAGTTTCATTTACTATTGTCCTGCACTCTGCTTTACCTAAGTTACAGTATATAAGTGTAGAGCTGTCATGTTAATAATATGTCATTCATTAGTGAACGAAGGTAGACAAAGATATATTCAATTAAGTTTTTGTTATACATGCCGAAACAAATATACGGGCTTTGGGTCTTAGCATTTGAGTAAAGGAGTTACGTTCAGGTAGCTAGTCCAGGGTTGCTAATGCTTTCTAAATATTTCAATTTAAATTAGGATTTGCCGGACTTATAAGCTGCTTGAGCAATGAGATTACCAGGCACACAACTGGCAATGGGAACGATAATAATATAAGTTTTCTGTGTTGTGACAAGTTAGAGAAAATGTTAAGCCAACAGAGCTTTAAAAAGCAATTACTGCATTGCTGAAGAAACCTCTATAACACAGTTACTTCATGCTCAAAAGTTGTTACGCGTAGAACATTCCGTATGCGTAAATTCCAGAATCCAGTGTCCCCAATGCCTTATATATATTTTTTATTTCCTTACAATCTTATGTAATGCCGTTTTTATTCTTTAGTGGAGTACATCTTCCTTAGAGTGACTATTTATGCAAAAAATCTTGTCCATGTATCTCGCGCCGTGGTTCCAGCTGGATTGCTTTGAATGAATACAATTACCCTAAAGCATCAGCGTGCGGGAGCAAGATGGAGCACTTCAGTAAGAAGGAGACGTAAACCAGTAACGCTTCGGTTTTTCGATGTGCTTTTCCAATCTCGGGTTTTGAGCAAATACCTTAGCTTCTGTCATAGACTGGTGGCTATTTTCAGTGGCCTGAAATAAATTTTGCATTTCCAGAGAATGGTTAGTTTACTTTTTCCAATGTTAGTAACTTGTGAGAACGTACGTTGGTCAGCAATAGAGCAATTATACCATGCTTATAATTGCAGGCTCAGTGTATTACAGTATTTAGTTTTTAGTACAAAATCTTTGATTAAAACATGTGCTTCATGCTGCGCTATGGACCGACGCCTGAAAACTGCGGCGCTACAAGTGGAGACCAGCGGTTCCGCAGGTGTCGCCAGTGTGGTAAGCGAACTCAACATTTCTGCAAAATGTGCTCTGAACCACTGAGCTTTGAGTGCATGAATGCTTATATCACGATCAAACTCAGCTATAATATAACATGCTAGGTCTACAAGAAGCTAATAAACACGAGACCCAAAACACAATGTGCGTACAGCGATCGAGCTAACCGTAAATGCTTTTTTGTATTTTATTTTTTTTTCTACTAGCGAGTCATAGTTTCAGTGAGTGAACTCTGACATCGCATCAGTGCTCACTTTGAAACTTGATGATTGTGTAAAATATTCAACGACATATTGTCAGTTTCCAAGCAATCTGTTTTGTGTGGACATATTGGTTCTGGCTTATTTTGTTATCTTAGGGTCGAGTGGCAACATATGATGCCAAGCTGTTTTTTCGTTAATATACTTGAAATTTTCAATTTGGGTGCATATTTCAATAGAGGACGCCTGTATTAACTTCTTTTCATATCAGTATCTAAATGCTTCGCTTCAAACAATCATGGGTTTTAATAGGTTGAAATAGAAAGAAGGAGAAGGAGCGGGGTCAATGAGCCCTTTCTGTAGACTTGCTCCACTCGTCCGTGGCAGTGGAGAAAATTTAACTTAAGAATCATAAATTTATTCGGAATTTAAATCCTAAGAGTTAGATTCGCCGCTCAAGATCCTGTTTCATGTGCATTGGGAGAGTGATAAACTCCAGAAACTCAATCCAACGCTGAAAAAGTGTTGCAAACTAGCGCTCATTCGTAGGGCCTGTTACACGTTAGTCTTTTCAAGGCATTCACTCATCCACTCGTCCGAATAGTTTGTCGCTGTCGACGCAACTTTGTGTACGCCACAAAAAATAATTAAAATTTAACCGTCAAATCAGTTTTCTCGGCAAGCATCACTAGGCAAGTTACGGATATCTCTTCAAATTTGAAGTGAAATAAAACTTAGAAAACTATGCACTTTTCTGCTCTGTCTCCAGCACAGTCCGTAGCACATCCGGACAAGTGCAAAAGACTTACGTGTAGGTAGGCCTTTACGCACCGATAGGAATAACCTGCTTCGTACGGCATTAAAATTGCAATTTTCGTGCTGCGCATACACACCCAGCCAGGGATCTCTCGCCGGTGCTCGCGAAGGTATGCTGGTTTTGGGATAACGCTTTGCTCAGTGGAAGTCGGGAATCTAACGATCAAAATTAGACTCTTGTATGACTTAACGCAAGTCAGACCAGATAATTTCGATCGCGGTAGGCTGGTCGAAGCTCCATCGTACACGCTCGTATAATACAAAATGTATTTTTTTTTGTTGCTCGCAGCTCACGTACATTTACTATCTATTATATTTCTCAGAGCAAGAGTCAATGAGCTTTTCTTGAAAACAACAAGTATGCAAAGTACGAGTGGCTAGAAAACGGTGAAGACGTACGTCCCATGACAGAGAAGCGACATAGGAATTTTACTGATACTTGACATTCAGTGGCCCAAACGAGCCAAAGTTCACTTGTACTGGAAGTTATTTTTTCGTAATTATTGTCTTATTTATTCATTGAACGATCAGTGGATGAGAATGATTCAATTGCTTCGAGATATGTTCCTACTCCCTTAACTTACAGTTTTAGCTAATGTTAATCGTTGCCTCTAGTGCAAACCTAAAACGCAAATATACACGTCCATATATTGTTCAGTAACTAGCACTAAAATAACGATCAGAGGCAATGTAAATGCTGCTGAGATTTTTGAAAGAAATAATTTTAAAGTCGTTTAAAGTTCCTGCTCCTTAGGAGTATAATTTTTCATATCCACATATATTTATAAAGTTGTTTTTTTCTTGCAAAGTAGAATTTCTAAATAGTATTTTGTCCACGAATTTGGCGATGAGTTACATCGCTCACGAGTAGCTGGTGTATTATTATTTGTAAACCTCACTTCAAATCTTGTATCATTTATCGGTATTTATGATGTATTGAACAATATCCAACTCTGCGTTAGCTATAAGTTGTTAAAACTTCAGCATCTCCTGGCGAATGAGTTTTCATTATTCTTTTCTTTGCAAAGGAGCAGAACTTACGTGTTTAGGGTAAAATAAGAGAGCGCTTAGGGTAAAGCTGAAGGTTGCAGCGGCCACGATGCGAACTACACCAGTATGGTATTGACCGCGTGTTGGAGAGGTGGTGTGCTAGACAAATCTGATATCCTCTTCTTCGGTGTAGTCTAATGTTCCCATTGTGCTGCAAACGATGTATCTATGAATTGGGCAAGAGCCAAGAAGAACCTCAGCGTATTAGAGCGAGGTCCGGAAAAGCTTGCGTTCACTCTGCATGTTATTAAAGAAATTTCCAGGAATACGTATTGGTTTTTGCAAGACGTTACCTTTAATTTTATCTCTCCAGGCGTCTTTGGAAAAGTTAAATTTCTTTTGTGCACTCGCTCTTCGTGTAAGAGAAGTGGAAGTTCGTGCGGGGCGGAAGAGGATCTTGTGAGCTGTCCGCTAGCTTTAGTATCAATTGTTAACGCGTAATGTAGCTTCCACTCAACTGTTGATGCAACGGCTCTCTGTAGCTCTTTATCTCTTGCTTTCCTTTCCTCCTCCTTGCATCGGTCTATTTTGGGTGCATAATCGCATGGATCCCATTGCTGGTCTAAAAGCATGGAGCTACTTACGCTGTAGGACGTGATATCGGTGTGCGAAGTATAGCAATTGTGTCGATTTTCTGGCCTCCGCCTTTAGGTTTTATGAGAGAAGGAGCTCAGGGAGAAGTGTCAAGGCCGCCGCGTTCCCACAGATTCCGTACAGCTGAACGTTTCCTTTGCCGTACGGGCCTTGCGTACGGGCCTTCTGTAATTGCCTTCATGCGGGGTCAGGATCCCGCGTATATCATCCAATCATAAACAATATAATACCGTTAGCTTCGTACCAGTCTAATACCGTTAAATCCATGCCGATATTCCGTTAGGCCACACCGTACCGATCTCCCGTTAGTCCACAACATACCGATCTCATACCGTTCAACTCCATATAGGTCCCATATACTGTATTCAATTCTTTACCGATCTCATACCTTTTATACCAAGGTTGACCAAGGAATCTTATTTTTGAAACTTTCCCGCATGGGTATCCGTGGAAATTGTTTTCGGTGGCTTGAAGCATCCCTGTCAAATCGAACGCAAAGTGTAATTGTTAACAACAAAGTGTCATCCAGACAGTCGGTACTCAGTGGAGTACTACCGTGCTCGGGCCTGTTCTCTTTCTCATCATGATCAATGACATAGGGTACGGATGTAACTATGCGGTACCCTTGTCAGTTGCTGAGGATACACGAATACTAGCTGCTGTGCAATCTGTGGAAGACGCGCTGTCTGTACAGCGAGATTTGGAAAGTATCTGCCAATGGTCGGTAAAAAATATTATGACCTTTAATGAAACAAAATTTGAACTGCTAAGATACGGCAAAAATCAAACACTCGTTGAATCCACGCTATACACCACTAGCGATGGGCATGAAATTGAGAGACAGTTTTAACAGACTTCGAAGTGAGCATGCAAGACGATGCTACGTTCGAAGAACATATTGCTAGAGTTATCGCTGTGGGAAAAAAGATGGAGTGGATGGGTTTTACGAACTTTCTCATCACGCAAAGTAGATGTAATGCTCACACTATTGAAGCAAGTAATTCCTCCGAGAATAGAATACTGTTCCCCACTTTGGATGTCGTTTAAAAAAAAAAAAGCTTAAACAACTTTAAAGTATCCATCGATCGTTCACGGCCAAAATTAGAGACATGCAGGAGTACGTTGACCACAAACGACTCAGCTGTCTCCACTTGTATTCAATACAGCGCAGATTCGAACGATTTACAATCTTATCTGTTTGGAAAGTTCTGGAACGTATCACTGTGAATGTGAATGAGCGGATTGTCGCCAGGCACTCGGAAAGAACTGGAAGGACTTGTGATATTAGCATCCGAAGCAGAGATGGTGGAGACACCGTGGCCACAAAATATTTTGATATCTTCGCTGTACGGGGAGCAAGATTGTTTAACAAAATGCCTCGGCATATTCGAAATGCCACCGATATAAAAATTTTAGAGGTCAAAAATTTGCTGGATTCACATTTAAGAAGAATACCAGATAGACCAGCGGTCACCGGTTACGTGCACTGTGGAGATAATTCGCTGCTGACTCTCTCTTTGGTCGCTAACTGCGACACCACAGAAGACACCCAGCAGAGTGACTACACACACGTGGGGTGACGTGAAGAACGTCACCTGGACTTCTTCCTAAGACCCTCAAGGTACCATACCTAGCACATACTGTTGATTCCGTACCGCTGCCATAATGGTAATTCCATGCGGATCTCATACCGTCAACATCATACCGATCTCATAAAATTAATACCATACCAATCTCATACGTTAACTCAATACCGACCTAATACCGCTAGCTTCACACCAATATCATACTGTTAACTCCATACAGATCTAATACTGTTAACTCCATACAGATCTAATACTGTTAACTCCATACCGATCTAATACTGTGAACTCCATACCGATCTAATACTGTTACTCCATACCGATCTAATACTGTTGCTACATACCGATCTCATACTGTTGATACCATACAGATCTTATACCTTTAACTCCATATGGATACTGATATAATACAGTTAATTTCTTATCGATCCAATACAGTTAACTCGATACCGATATAATACCGTTCACTCCATAGCGATTTAATACCGCTAGCTGCGTATTCATCAAATACGGCTTATTCCATACCGATCCAATGTCGTTAACTCCATACCATAGTAACATGTTTGCATAGCTACAGTATTATTTAGTTCTCTCCACTCAGTCCTAAGAATTATATAGCGCCCGAGATAAAAGTTTTTCTCCTCTCTGCTTGAATTTATTGGTTATAGCCGTCATTGATGAATTTCATTGTTAATGATATGCAATAGTGCGGTATGTTATTTAGGTAACCCTACTGAAATCCGAGAGTAATATAGGGTAACATGTCTAGTACCCGTCCACTGTGCTAGTAGCCGTCCACTTGGCACTAAAACGTCCTGTGTGAAACCTAGCAGTGCTAGAAAGTCGTAGATAGGCTTAAACTGTGAGCTAAGTTGTAGCCTACAGTTTGAGCCTATGTACGGCTATCTAGCACTGCTAGTTTTCACGCAGGAAGTTTTTGTGCCAAGTGGACGGCTACTAGCACGGTGGACGGGTACTAGACATGTTACCTACGTATTCTTGTAGATATTAATGCGCTTAACCATAAATTTGTAAGTACCAGTTTTTGAGATATCAAGGTAGGTGTATATGTTTAGTTCAGCGTTGTATCATATCACCGAGTAGGCTAGTCAATGCTCGGTATATTTACATTAAAGGGTGATTATAAGCTGTTGCTTTGTATATGTTCCTCCGCTAAAGAAGTTGAGTTTTTGTTGGAGTTTGTCCGTCCGTCACCAAGAAAACTCAAAAAGTTATGGACGATTCTTTATGAAAGTTACAGGAAATGTTACCTAGTTGTGTTATCAGGAACAAATGATTAACTTTTGATGAAGATTTGCTAAGCCGTTTGTTTGTCTGCCTGCTTTTTCTAGATAACCTAACTTAAGCAGTTGTGAATCTTCATAAAATTTGCAGGAATTTTCGGGAATGTTACGAAGAGCTACTGATCATATTTCTGTGATGATCTGATAGTCCGTTTGTCACAGCTAGTTGGTTTTCATGTTTGTCAGAACATAATTCAAAAAGTTATCAGCGGACCCTCATGAAATTTAAAGGGATTGCTAGAAATGTTCAAAGCCACAAACGACCAAATTTTTATGATGATAGAGGTTGTCGTTTGTGTGGTTGACTAGGTATATGCTTAACGTAAATAGTTACTGACGGATCTTTAAACAAATTATAGGAACTGTTGATGATATTAAGAGGCACAAAGTAACATATTTTGCTGATAATAAAAAGGTTATCCTGGTTTCAGGACGAATAAGAATTTTTCGTTAACATTGCCTTCCTTGGCGCAACTATGCCATCTCATAGTACTTCTTTAGTTGTAATTTGTATTCGAGAAACTTTGTTTAGATTTAGGTTAGGTCTGACACGAATAGGGTAGGTCAGGTTTGATTGTGCAGCATGGATAAGAGGAGGAGCAGGTAGCAGTTTACCGTTAGCCCAACTACATCAGTAATGTTAATTTATCGCCTTTGACACAATGTAGGGTCAAAGAGTTATATTGCGAATCTATAGCACATATCGAGACTTTCGCGTTGTTTCGTAAAATTATTACGAAATCATTAATTATTATCTTTGTCGGAGAAAGAATGTAAGCAAATTGTAAAAAAATCGGAAGCGTTTGCTCAGTAAAACTTCCACTGGATGACTTCAAGTTAGGCTCTCAAACCCGAAGTCGAGCAGGAACAGGATCGAGGACGTGAGCAGATCTGGCCATTTGTGCAAGGAATTATCATAAGGCGTCTTTTTATGGCCACTTTCGGGATCAGAATCACCGTGATCGTTGAAAAGCACAAGCACGGTTAGGCATTTTCTAAACAGATCCGTGATGCCATGTTTGTAAAAAAAATCATAATAAAAATAAATAAATGTTTATCACATTTACACAATATGGTGGAGAATGGATTGATTAAGAATTTCAATTTATTGAAGTCGACGCATAACTGACCTAGGAGTATTACCTAGGAGTATGTGACACATCTTGAACACTGCACAGGCATAAAACTTGCCAAACTAAATTCTGGAAGTCAATATTACAAACAACCACGATAACAATCTTCAAATTATCCTTAAATATCAGAAAATATCGCGGACTTGCATTTCATATTTTGAAATTTTGCTTGCCTTACGGTTGCTATCACTCTTTGATCACGCATGCTTAGCCCGTGGGAGAACTCGCGGTGCAATCAATTTTCGCCGCTGATCACAGTTGATTGCTATCAGAATCACTTCAAAAAAAGTGGTCTCGAAAACGCTCGGATCATGCGGAATCAGTCTGAATCGTCCGCAAGGTGGTCACAAAAAGAGGCCCAGAGTCATCGCTAGGTCCATTTTTAGGGCCTGTAGGCTCCTGGAGGCTTTAGGCTCCTGAAGGCTTTAGGCCCCTCTAAAATATTCACAACCACCTCTTATTTTAGGTGTTAAGTATATTGCAGGTAGTGCAGACGTGCACTAATACGAACTAGCCAGAAAACGAATCAAACAAGAATATGCGCCAAGTTCTACACTAATAAAATAAAAGTGGTTTCCCAGTACAGCCATGGAGGTAAGCAGTGACCTCATTTGTGCTTCTTGTTCTCTCCCCTTTTTCTCTCCATCTTTTTTGAAATCACGGATGTTTACCTATAACCACTTCATTGTTAGCGTTGATTGTAAATGCAAGAAACAGTGATCAGTATACGTTTTAAGGCATTAACATTGAAATCGGTTCATTAGTTTCCGAGAAAAGGTTAGGATCATGTGGACCAAATGTTCGGTTCATTCGTTTTAACTTACTTTTTCTTTTCCGCCGTGCCAGCGTATTGGGAAATTAATATTGCTCGCTGCTGGCAATGGGCGAGATAAAAGATTTTTGGCACAATATTTTTGGGTATTTCTTGAGTAATGAAATACTGATTCGCGAGACGAGCATTTTGACCAGTATTTTCAGTCCTGGCCGAGTTGTGTAGAATCTTAAATTTACATTAGAAATGCATGTAGCTTATAAGAAAATGACAGTTTTGGGGGGCAAACATCGCCTTCGGTATAATAATTTTTCAGAAGTTAAGACACCAGTACCGTATGGTTGTATAGTTGGATTCCTGGGGATAGAAAGGTTATTTACCTTGACAGGATAATAGATGGAACTTTTGGGATTTGAATGTGTTAAGTTTCGCTCTAGAGGAATACAGTGCGGTATTTTAGCAAAAAATTCAGTTTTCCCTACAATAAAGAAAATTCCTCGCGGAAAAAGCATTTTGTTCAGTTTTTTCAACCTTGATGACGTAATAGAGGGCACTCTAAACTACGTTAAAGTACATACAATTAAAATTTGAAAATGCAGCTTTGCTTATGCCTAACTAGAGTGCCCGCGCTGTCAAATATGACAGAAGAATTTTAGGCGACCCGTCTCCATTCAATATGCCTTTGTCACTAATGTTCTTCGGGAGGAGACGCACCAACAGCTGACTCAAATTGTCATAAGATATGAGTGCTCTTTCGTTTAATTTATTTAAGGAGCACAATCGTCTCAAACCTTAAGTCACACGCTGAAAAATGTTGTATTGGCAATCAGCCTAGCATTACTGAATTTAAATAAATTCCACACCGCGTATCCTACAAACAAAATAGGCCTTGAATAGGTACATAGGAAATTTCGTGTTGAACGAAAACTGCTCCGTCAGGAGAAGACAGCAAGCTAAAAGAAACAATGATGTCTACAGTCCGTGAAAAATCATCGCTTGTCTGCCCTTCGTCGATCAGCTTCTGAATTTATACGCCGTAAACTGGGAGCAGACATATGTTCCAATGTGTAGAGAAAGTTATAAAAATCGGACTACATGGTCGCGCTAAGAAAAGTTGTAAACTTCATTATTGTTCCGATTTCAAGAAGTGTTTCAATCATAAATTACATTGAGATATAGGAATAAGGATCCCACTTTCGCCATCTTCTGCAACCTGGTCATCGATCTTCAAGAAAAGGCGACCTTTTTACAAAATCTACAACCTGGCCTATTTTTCGCCTATTTCTTTAAGAGTGTGACCCGAAACATACAAATGTATGAAGATATAAATATGTAAACAAATAAAAACACGACTGTGTTTATTATATATTGTTGTTTGATTTAATTTGGTCCGGTAGTTTTCGAGAGTAGGTTTTGAACTGGTTGTATAATTGGGTGCGGAGAGTGAATAGGCCTTCACAGTGTAATACATATATTGTGCGCATTTGAGGGATTTGCGCGATCGATCGATCGCGCAAATCCCTCAAACGCGCACAACATATATGATATTGATCAATAAATGTTACTCTCCTCTTCTAGGGGATAAAATATGAAATTTTCCAATTTACCCGATTATAAGAAAGCGCTTCACGAGATAATGATTTTAGATCCCATATTTTATATTATTAAGGTTAAATAAGTGCAATTATATTGAATGAAGTAGCATTCAAGTAAGAGAAATCAGAACAAATATGTAAAGTTAAAATTCACAAAACTCGGTTCAATAGCTTGAAGAAATAGTTGGGAAAAGCACTTAATCCTAGTGAGGTAATGGGGTAATTTGAGGGAAATGACTATTGCTTCCGGTGCGAATGAATAACATCAAGTGGTCTTTTTTTCCACTAACAATGACCAAGAGATTGAAGAAAAACGGTGCATCATCAGTAAGATGCGTAATACAAAACAGTTGTTGTCTGTGTATGACCATAAAAAATTCGATTCTCAACATTCCGAATATACACGATTTTCAACTTTTCTTACAAGCCACATATATTCAGGCGAGCAGTCTTCGAAAGAGGAAATGACAGTCAAACAGGTTCGTGTTTGCAGACTTCCATCTTCTGAGGTAAACTGGCGAAGCTTTATACAGTAAATAAGACCTCGAGTGAGGCACACGTGAAGCAGCTCATGACCAGACGCCTCGGCTCGTGTTCTCTTTATGGTCGTAGCAACGGCAGCGCTTTGGACGCCTTCTATAAAATAACAGCATTAACATCGCCAAATTTTGGAGTATGACACTGAAGCATTCTGTACCCTCCAGGTAGCTGTTAATTTACTTTGCTTAGTAAGTCAATATAAGTCTCCTGAGATGCTACACAGTGGTTGGCAACAGGGAAGGGCAGGACGTGCAGTATGTATGTATGTCGAGAAGAACTGGGAAGCCTGGCGTGGATCACCGAGCATAGGATAAGTAATTTGTAAGAAGAAAGTACACAAGCAAGGTTACCGGTAACAGCAGTAGGAATTGGAAGGAAGCAGGCTGGACGCGGCAAGAGAGACATCCCGATCGCCTAGCTAAGGTCCCCTTCCTTGGGGAAGGGCTTTCCCGTAACACATGATATCCAAACCTACCTATCCAAACCTAATGCACTATGGCCTATCTTGATCCTCATGAGGAAATTTCATTACGCCATGCTGATGATTCCACATTCTGTTGACGTAAGTGCGCAGGAGACGGGAAATGATAATATACGGACATTGATACCAGTATTTAACTATTGTTGTCGTCGAGAAGTACCGATGCCACCTTTACTACCAAAAGTATTTATGATATTTTTTTAAATAAACGACTTCACGAAGAACGTTTGTAAATGAATTTAATTATTTTGTACTAATTGTTTGTATTTTTTCAGACTATGAAGAAGTCACAGTAGCCTATGAATGAGTTTACAAGTTGCATAATGATGCACATCATTTGTTTGTTTCTATGTTTATGAACAATTAGATACATTTATATGTTTATATACGGTAATTGTTTTGGTTAATTATATTCTACTAGCTCTTATACTGAAACACACATTAAACAAAAGCACTGAGACACATTCCCCATTATAGGTATTAACATTTAAAGTAGGTAGGTATACAGACTTTTGACATCTATTTCCAGCTCACCAAAGTTAGTTTCTTCATCACTTGGCTCCTTAATTGTTGAGGTGGGCATTCTTTTGAATTCAATTCTTTTCTGTAACGTCATACTGCGAATAAACTTGAAAAGTCTATCATGCGCAGATGTATATTAGACATTGAGAATGTAATTTACAGTGATATGTCTTGTATCCACAGTAGCAGCGGACCTTGCGTATTGCACATTTGTTATGGAGGTCGCAGGGTTGAGCCCCGAGCCTCATGAGCGAGCTTTGTGACCCTCAGCACGCTGAGTCAGCAAGCTTGCTTGGTGTTCATAGCTACTGGGGAGTGTGTGAGGGGTGGGGGTATCTTACCTCAAGATAGGGGTGGTGGGGGTGAAATTTCCCCTATTGCACCATAGTTCTTAGCAACCTGAGGACGGCTGCAGCTGTACTTAGACTGCGCGTAAAATTATTTGTACCCTACAGAAATATTTGGAATTCATAGTTATGCTGAATGTTTTATCTCCGTTTAATTTAATTTTTACCTACATGGATGGAGATGCATGTACTCTTTATTATGACGAGATGAATTTAATTTGCAATTGATATTTACGTGTAGATTCTGTCATATGTTAAAACTGGCCTTAATATAGGTGTGTATAATAATTAGTGACCTCCTTTGTTTGGGCAAGTTAAAAGTGTTAATATGGGTCGTAAGGCGGATTTAACACGCGTGGAAAAGGAGAAATTTCACAAGATCTTAATGAATTAAATTCAGTCAACTTCAAGCCTCCCACTTGATGAGCTGAGGCTACAGTGAAACGCGTCGTGGGTAACAAAATTTCATTTACTTCTCATCGATTTCTTCAATATATCTATGCCATTTACAGAAAATACATTGATTTTGAAGAGAGTGCAGAAAGTGCACAAAAGAATCTTACTCAGTCATTAACGTTTCCTCCAAATGTTGCTTCTTACAAAAAATCTTTCGGTAGAGTGAGCATTAGTCATTATTAGGTAGCGGCTACTAGCAAGGTATGTAGATCGGCAGCAACAGTGGCATTAGACAGGCTAAAGTAGCAATAGTTAAATACTGGTATCAGTGTCCGTAGACTATAATTCCCTCTTCTTGGCATCTGACATGTTGAAATAGCAAAAATTACTTTCGCCAAGAAGGTTCAGTTTTGGTCGTGTCTGTCTCTTTGTCAGTTATTCTATTTGTCTGCCACCAAGAGAACTCGAAAAGTTCTGGACAGATCTTCACAACATCTACTGGAATTAGTAAGCATATTAAAAGTAACAGATGATCTGTACAACCGTTCGTTTGTCTGCCTCGTTTATCTTAATACCATAACTCAGAAAGTTGACGAAGGATTTTTAATGAAATTTACAAGAGTTGTTAGGTATATCACGCAAAGTAAGTGATTAAATTGCTGTGATGATTTGTTGTTTCGTTTTTTCCTGTGTTTGTTTTGATGTTTGTTATCAAAATAACTCCAGATGTTATGGACGGATCTTTATGAAATTTACAGGAATTGTTAGAAATGTTAAAAGACAAAATGATTAAATTTTGATGATGATCGGTTTCTCTGTTTATGTTTTTGACTAATGTTTGCGTGAATGTTTGTTAGAAACATAACTCAAAAAAGTTATGAACAGATCTTCAAGAAAATTCCAGAAGCTGTTATTCCTGCTGATGCAAAGGAAATCGTAGTTTTAGAACCAATTTGATTTTTCCTTACCGTTGCCTTGCTTGGCGGAGGTGTATGCTCTCAGAGAGCTCTAGTTAAACACTGGTATTCGTGCCCGTATACCTACTATCATTTCTTCTGTTGCGTGCATTCTTCCTTTTCGTTATCTCTAAAGAATATGAAGCTATACTGCTAACGCAATGATAAATTGATCAGGGGCGAATGCATGGGCCAAAGGGCTTACGATTTGGTCAGCTAGGTTCATCCATCCTCTGCCATGGGAGTCACGTCCCATGGGACTCTAAAAGGTGCTAGCCACCCTATCAGACGATCATAGCCATTTATTAAAG
This sequence comes from Parhyale hawaiensis, assembly GCA_001587735.2. Lineage (NCBI taxonomy): Eukaryota > Metazoa > Arthropoda > Malacostraca > Amphipoda > Hyalidae > Parhyale > Parhyale hawaiensis. Next base: position 28,738,868 of record LQNS02276866.1, read on the forward strand.
GACCATAGGGGCCGGCATCGGCTAACATTGGATTGTGGCCAAAAAAAATTCCGTTTGTGTAGGCCTTCAAGATGTATTTCTTGCCGTGTCCAGTTTGCTGCTACTTCTACTTACAATCGTTACTTCGCACAGTTTCTTCTTTTTCAAATTTCTAATGCTTGCTCGGTGTACCGTCCCTGGCTTCCCACTCCCTTTCGTTGTCATGAACCACAGTGTGAAGCCTCGGGAGGCCTGCACAGACGTATAAACTAAGCATAAAACAAAATAACACCCGGAGGGCAAAGAATGCTTCAGGTGTTGTCATTTTATAAAAGGCATCCAAAGCGCTGCTGTTGCAACGCCCGTAAAGAGAACACGAGCCACGTCTGGTGCGCGTCTCAGATGCTTCGCTTACAGTATAAAGTGTCGCCAGTTTGCTTAAGGAGATGGAAGTCCGTAAACAAGCTAGTCCCTTCTTTGCTTCACCTCCTCACTCAGCTCGACGGACTGCGATTTGCTCTTTCCAGGATTGTTTGCCTGAACGTAGGTGCGTTCCCCGTAGTATTAAAAATCGTGGGTATATGATTCAACAGGATTAGTGCAATTAAGTTCACCATAAATTCCAGTCCAGTGAAGTTTGTAGGTTCGCACGTCCTCTGTTATGGGGTGTCGCCTTCCTTGCAGATTCCATTGGTTCATTAGTTGCCCGAGGAATACCTTCTCTCCTTTCTGTAGGTATGCGCTTCACTAACTTTTGTTCCACCCTTGCTTGTATCTCGTATCTTGCCGGTTTTAAATATACTTCTTGGCCAGTAATAATGAGCTTTGTTCTATTCTACATCCCTTTTACCTCATAAACCAGTTCTTGCTCCTCTTCCAAAGATATACCCAAATTTCTTGCTGAACAAACTCTTATGATTTAGGAGCATTGTGTCCTTCGGCTCTCGTATAGCACCCATTAGAGATGCGAACATTCTCAATGAAAAACTTTGGCCTTATAGGTCTTAGGCCACATTTTGTAGAGCAAGACATAAGGGTTTGGTGCAGTATGGTTACAACAGGCTTTGCTATAAACGTATAGCTGTATTCGAATATTGTTCGAGGGAGCATATATGGACTTTCTGTTGTAAATTGGTAAATAATATGTTCACTAAAGGCAACAATAAAATATACGAAACCATAGACCACTCCGTACATTGACTGGACACTGAATTTGGGACTCTCGCAACTGGGCCTCGAGGCCGATTTACGTAAGGGTTAATAAAATGAGTTCTAATACTCACAGAGACCTCAAACAAAGATGAATTTCTTCGTCGTAACGTATGGAATGTTTTGCAGAGCGGGGAATCTAAATTCACAATCATATAGGTATATTCAGTTGGCGATATATAATATTTTCGGAGACCAAAAATAATTTAAAGCTCATCCTAATTTCTAGGAATATTACAATTTTGTAGAAAAAATTGGCACATAGATACAACATTTAATGTACTTTAATATCGCATGCAATTGAGTTTTTTTTCAACCACGGAGTTGAAACAATAACCTCAGAAATTGATGCATATAGAGCTTTCGGTTTAGCTCATCCCTATAGCCACAAAGAAAAGAAGGTTAAGCAATCCCAGTCATACTGAAAATCCTGATTTAAACCACAGTAATACTACAGAATAAAACCACATTAGTAGCCATAACCTAAAAATTTATAATTAACCATGAGAAAAAGATACCTGGACAGCCGGTAAATAACATTAAAATGACATTTTGGTGCTGATACAACGCTTCATCACTGGGACAATCTACAGTTGCACCATGCCATTTCACATTGCTACCTCGGAATACTAAGCCACTTTGTGGTTGCCTACGCTGCATCACTTCACGGTTGCCTGCGCTACATCACTTAATTGTTGTCGAATTTGAATCACTTTCATAGTTGCGTAAGTTGAATCATTCCATGGCTGTCTACTTTGAATGAAATCATGGTTGTTCCCTACACTACATCACATCATGGTTGTCTGCGTTATATCACTTCATGTTGTATATGTTACTGTTTCTCATCATGGTTGCCTACATTTTATTGTTTAGTAGACGACTATTTTACATCACTTTATGTTGCCGGATGTTGCCAATGTTAGATCACTTCACAGATGCCAGCGTTACATTACTTCACAACTGTCAATGTGAGATCACTTTAAGGGAAAATGTTATATCACTTCACAGTTGCTAATCCTAGATCGCTCTACGCCTGCTAATGCTACATGATTTTGCTGTTTAAGAGGCAACCAATGCTGTATCACTACACGGCTACCAATGCTGTATCCCTTCTCGGCTACCAATACTGTATCACTTCACTGCTGTCAGTGCTCAATGCTGCACCACTTCCTGACGGCCAGTGCTTCATCATTCAGATCAATTAACGGCCGCTAATGCTGTATCACTTCACTGCTACCATTACTGTATCACTTCACTGCTTCCATTGCTAGATCACTTCACGACAGCAAGTGCTTCATCACTTCATTGCTGCCAGGGCATCATCACTTCATGACTGCAAGTTGTTCCGACTCACCCTCCAGCTCTGATGTCTGTTCTGATCATCTTGCTTAGCCCGTATACCAAATAAATTTCATTAATATTTTCATCAGCTGTTTACTTGGCAGTTCATTACAAATCGAGTATACCACAAATCTGAGAAGCTTCTGTTCTACAAAATGAGACTGTTTGTTTCACAAACTATTGTGAAATAGTTTTACTCTACTGCAAATATCAAAGGATGTCATATGCACTTGCTCTACGTAATTACACTTCAAGCCTTCATATTTTTGTGAATTTGTTGCGTATAGAAGTTTTAGAAGTATGTACAGGTCAGGTTTGCCAGTAATTACTGAATGCATAAGATTTAAATAAAATTACTAAACAAAGTATGAAAAATTAAAAACTACACCAAAGCAAAAAGTCTAATATTAAATAGAAGTCGACGAGATTAAAATTTAACGTTTCGGGATACGAATCCCATCTTCAGAAAGACCTACAAACTAACAACCTATCAGTAAAAATATTTCATTAGCAAATCTATTAGGGAAGCATGGGTGTTGTCAGGAAGAGGTCTAAAATGTGACATTTAATGATGACTTGGCATCCTTGTTAGACGCAGCAAACGTATTTCGTGACAGAATTGTGATTGTGGGTGATTTTAACGTGGATATGAGTGGGAACCTACAGGGCAACTTACCAGGTAGAGATTATGTTCATACTTTCCTATCAAATAACTTTTTCTCTCTCATAAATGTAGCAATACGGTGTAATGAATATTCAAAAAGTTGATAGACCAAATTTGGACCAACTTCCCGAATGCGACCTACAAGTCGGGAGTTATCCCATGTGGCATAAGCGATCACTATCGTATATTTTTGATCATCAAAGGTTTTTCTCATACAAATACTGGATTAGTTACATTCCGTGATCACTCAGAAATTAACATTGCAAAATTTTGTACTTCTGTTAAACAATTTATGGTAAATTTTTCTACCTATGATAAT
>LQNS02276866.1:28782942-28800111 GCA_001587735.2 Parhyale hawaiensis
GTGTGCTATGTTTGATTTGTCTACTAGTGTTTCATGTTTTTATAGGAATTTGACTTGACAGACTTTAAATAGACATAGAGCATCCCATAAGTGTAGAATCACTTTGAGTAGGATGTGTTCTCGATTTTTAATTCGTGTTTATGGTTGTAAACATTTAGTTGTGATCAGAGAACAATAAAGTGTAAAGTAAAAATATTGTTCAGTTAACCTCTCTCACTTCCGAATCCACTTTGCTCGATTATTTTCGTACATTTAAGCCACAATTAACTGCAAGATGAAGTGCTTATGATCCACCTTGCCTTGATGCCTTGATGATTCTTCGGACGAGGTCCAGGTGGCTTTATGCACGCCGCCCATCTACATCCAAGAACGAATTTTTCTGCACCCTTCTGTAGCTGCGCGCTTCATAATTTGTAATCGCGGGCTACTTGTATGCTGCCTGAATTTTATTCGCTGGTTTTGAAATCACTCTTCGCTCAAATCTTTAAAAGAATTGTTTAATACACGATGTTACTTAAATGGCACATTGGGGCAGAACCATGCAGCACTTTACGGAGCGCTGCTTTCTCAATCTTCGTACTTTTCTCAAACGATAAAAAAAAGTACGCAGGAGTGTTGGGACAAGTCTCGAGTTTCTTCATTGCTGCACTGTTTACGCGAGACGGCCTCAAATCTCGCCAGTTTTTGCTTCGGCAACACCTAAGTTTGGGATGTCGTTTTTGCTGCGCAGGTGTTAATGGATTGTACTTGTTCAGGGTTGGATGATTTGCTGGGTTTTGTGTTGCGCCCGTCCTAGCCTCCGTCGACCGGTGCTGGCGGCGGGTGCTACAACGGTGCTGGAACTTTACCGACACGGAGAGTGGTGGTTTGCAACTCAATTTCGTTATCTACAACAAATAGTGGACGCTTGCTTCACTCTTTCCACTATTACAAGAGCAATTTCTAAATTCAACCGTATATATAAACAGAATTATATCGTCTTTACGTCGTGTGTTTATTTCCAGTTACTGAGAACGATCTACGCGAACTCATGCGGGTTCTGAATTTCTTCTGTAATTGATGATTTCCGATCTTCGGCTGGTAACGCCAGGTGTAATTATACTCAAAGCTGTTAAGTNAGTGACTGCCTAGTACGGCTGCAGTAGTGGAATGAACGCTCCAATTATCTCAGCGGCCTCTTTTATTAACTCTCAGCGGAAGTCGGAGGCTGTGACTGCTGCACATAATGTGCTGGCGGCACATCTATCCTGTCCACCCAAAACGAGTGAGAAGGAGTTGAGCAATATTGATAATTTTCTATAGGGATCAGGTTGGTTGACTTATACGTGACCAAGGTCCTAGAACCTAGAACTAGCATTGAATTTTGTTGTCTGTCCACCCAAAANATCCTGTCCACCCAAAACGAGTGAGAAGGAGTTGAGCAATATTGATAATTTTCTATAGGGATCAGGTTGGTTGACTTATACGTGACCAAGGTCCTAGAACCTAGAACTAGCATTGAATTTTGTTGTCTGTCCACCCAAAAAGGGACAGGCGTTCAGTTATAATAATAATAATAATAATAATAATAATTTTTTCTGAGAGTCAAACGGGTTGACTAAGATGTGAAAAATACTAAAACTGTAGAGTAAGCTGGCCATAAAAAAAAATGACGGCGTTGAATTTGCCTCCACCGCAGCAGATAGTCTTATGCCAAGGGGCGCTCTATTTTTCTTGTTATTATTATAGTGAATAGTTTATGCCTTCTTTAAGCATTATACAGCTACTTTCTGTGCTGGGAATTTTTCGCCAAATAGCCGTTAGACCGCAGATGTAAAGGACGAAATTAAGAGCCTGAAGTAGCTATAAGATCTGCTGCATTCATTCAACACCCACCCTTCTAGAAAATAAGGAAGTGCTAGAGCATTGATGTTACACTGTTGGAATGTGGGGCTGGTGGGAAGTGAATGCAGACTTGACCCATTTCTACTTAATGGGCATCTGAAGCCGTGTGCTGTGTGCACCGCGCGAGTTTTGGCAGACTGTATGGGGAGCAGTGGTGCTCTGTAAATTGACTCAGGATTGGTTATCCGTACTTACTAGGTTACGTGGCGCGGACTGAACCTCAGACGAACACAGAGGGGCAAGTCTTCACTATTTTGGGCAGAACATTTGCCACGGCGACGACGATGGTTTTACGTCAAAATATTCGTATCCATAATGTCTGAGCTGTCTAGATCATCTCCAGCGGCACCAAGGTACGATGATGACGTCACAACGATCTCGAGGAAAATTTGAGGTGCTCTTAGAAAGTGTGCGTCTGCGTCTCCCTTTGTCTGTGGTCTAAACTGTACGGTAAGTTTATGTAGACCCTTCTTGGAAATTTAGACTTTTCTCTATCGAAATATTCCAAGCTCGGTGGTGTGTGGCCCCTACTCTCCAGTCTTGGAGTAAATAAGCTACTGGAGGGCGCCTCTAGCCATCGTCGCTGGCAGTGGCTTCCTTATATTATGGCAGTCAACCTGGCTGGGTGACAGCCAGTTTTACGGTGCAGTTAAATAGCCTTCACCACATACACAAGTTAGTTCGTAAATCTGCGAGCAAAATCTCGTAGCAAATTTTAACACAAAGAAAAAAAGTAATGTTCATGACGGGACGAAAACTTAAGGGAATTGGTAGATGAGATACAGAGCTACTATATTAATCGCCTTTTTTGAAGAATTGAAGATCTAAATTTAATAGATGTGGCCAGTATGTGCAGCTACGACAGTTGAAGAAGGGCAAGCGCCTGCAGCCTCGCACTTCCTCCCCTTCCCGCTCCAAGCCAGAATAGCAGTCAAAAAGGCACACAGGCTCCGGTAGGAGCTAGTGAGTGTGTGCTCTAGTAGTAGGTATGTTTATTCCAAGTATTACACGAGGCAGCCACTGCCAGCGGCGGTGGCTGGAGGTGGCCTCCAGTAGAATATTTACTCCAAGTCGTTAGTTAGGGCTAAGCCATTTTACCGTCTCTTTGGTGATTAGTGAAAACTTGAATTTCCCATGTAGATTTTTTACACGGGTTGTATGAACGCATGAGCGTTGAGTTGGTGTAGGCTGTTCTCTGAATCAGTTTCACTCTCTGTGACGGTATTATCTGCATAATTAGCGCACGTACCCACGCGTGGAAAATGCCCCGTGCGACCGCTGGTTGCACTGCTTCATGCAGAACAACGCATCTCAGAGCTCAAATTCTTTCTCTTTCTTTGAATTCTGCTGCTGCCTGCAGGGCACTCCATCTTGCCAGCGCCCCTCCCCAGGGGGCCGCTGTACCACCCACGTCGGATATCGTTCCTGAAGCATCTTAGGCAACTTGGATCTGCGTATAAGCTGTGAGGTGCTTCGCATCGTCACTCTTTGCCTGCAAAAATTGGAAAAGAGTATTGACTTCCTTCTCACTGATTTCGTCAACTCTATCTTTAAAAATGGTGAGACCGAGTAATGCCGCACTTCAATGGAGTATTTCGTTTAAATAGTGTTCTGAGAAGGTAACAGATTATGCTCTGCTATGCTATACAGCAATACTAACAAGTACTGACGTATGCTGTGTTATGCAGTAGCTAGCGGGCCCTTTCCCGCTAGCTCACCAAGGTTCTGCCCGAGTGCCTTTTCCATAGGGGTTGTTGCAACTGGCCGCAGCTCCTGCTCAGGAAATTAGTTAGCATGGTTAGGTAGGTTCTCTATACTTCACCTTCTGCTCCGCGAGGTGGGCCACCGAATGGTGGTAAGCGACTTATCCTATGGGGCTCCTCCTACCTGCTCCCGTGTGGAAGGCCACGGAAGGGACTCTCCGTTCGAGTGTTTCTGTCTTCTGTGTTCTTCTCTTTTCGTCTCTCGAGATGCTTCACGCCCGATTTCTCCGCCAGTAGTAGCACACTGAGCTAACATATGCTATAGGCTATGAAGAGGAGAGTCGATGTCGAGATAGAATATTACTAGGCCTACTCGAGCCTCGTGACCGGCTAGTATATCTCTGTACGGATCGCCCTCTGGCGGAGACGGTGGTAAAACTAATCATGTAATAATGATAATAATAATAATGTGCCATGCGGCAACACTAAGAGAAAATGGGTCATGCTGTGCCATACAGCAACGTGCATGGCAACGGGTCAAGTGGCGCCGATGCAGGCATTCATCAGCCGGTCAGCCAATATCTGCAGCCCGCAGAGTTTGCTATAAAGTTCCAAAAGAATATCAGGAGAAAAACCTCCTGCTTGAGGATCCTTTACTAAGACGCTGCGGGAGGAGCAAAACAGCTGTATTGGCAAGGAGGCCGGGCCCGTGTTGCCACAGCTGGCGGCCACATTTGCGCCGTAGCATCATTATGAGCCGAGGAGCTGCTCTACACCAGGGACGGGCGCGCGCCACTGAGCAAAGTAATCGATTGAGGAGCACCAAAGTTTCCGAGCGATGCCGACGTCGAATCCATCAATCAGGCTGCGGCTCCTGCAAAACACACCACCAAAAATGCTAAATTTTTGCATCTCTCCCTGGAGATGGGCGGGCGCTGCTTGGGCCAAGTAAACATTTGTGGCGAGGTAGAGCAGCGAGAAGAAATCCTTTTCTTCCCGCACTGGTTCGTTTAATAAGACGTCTGTTTCGGAGAACGCGGTACCTCGTGATTTCTGACAGCCGGAGCTTCTTATTTGAACACGCGCGGCAAACATTGCTGTACTGATGGGCCTCTTCTTGTAGACTCTCTGCTACATACCTTCGTTTGGACAGGTGAGTTTAGAAATCATTCTCATGACTTGTTAGGGGAGCTGGGCCTGGGCCAGAGACTTCATTGCGCCATCCAACCTCTGAAGTGACTTCATTTCTCCCCGACAGTTAATATGGACTCTTGGCAGGCAAGTCATATATCATTGGAACAGCTTGAGCGAGTGTCGTAAAAGTTTGGGACGACATTGCGTCCGTCCGCCTCTCCATTCCACCAACAGCAAATTTCTTCTCGCGACAGGATATCAGGCGGATATGATCTTGCGAAATTTCAGTCGCTATAGGGGTCGGTGCGCCCGAGTGCATGGCACTGCGTTTCCCAGCCTGGCATGAGGAAAAGCCAAGGGTGATCATACGGAACAGGTTAACGCACGGAAGGGGTCCAAGCTGTCGTACAGTCTTATGAAACCGCCGATGACGCGGAGTGGTCGAACGCTGTAAAATAAATGGTTGTAGCTGTTGTTGATCGTTTCTCAATTTCTCCCTCAAAATAGAAAAAAATTGCTTATTTTGGGTATTTGAAGGCGTTTTGGTAACGTAAACTATCCATTCTTTTTTAATAGTTTGCATGATTTTGGAACTGCAGCCTGCTGTTTAAAGGGCTCCGAGCCTGTTATTAGATGTGATCCTGCGGTTAATTTCCGTTAAGCAATGGACTCCACTTTCACAATTTGGGTCCGTATTTTCTTTTTCCTCCTAAAACGCCCGACAATATTTGAATAAGAATGTAGCATTTTTATGCCTACGGTGATAAGAGTTTCTTTATCTTTAAAATTAACTTAATCAGGCGTATTAGCTACATGCAAACCATCGGTGACGCTTGGCGCCATAACGGCAAGAACACAGTGTGAGCTCGTGCTTGAAAGCTTACCTTTTTAGCCTCAGTTGCTTTGTTCACTTTTAGAATTAAAACACCCAAGCAGTAATGGCATAATTAGAGAGCAGCTGTATGTGTGCTGAGAAGATATGCAGTGATTCGCTGCACTTTGCTTCTTTTTTGCTACTAATTTCTCTAAGCAGCTAATAGTTCTATCATGCATGACGAGGACTCTTTCTAATAGCGGGGGCACACTATCGCAAAAATTGCTCAGTCACTCAACTTTTCGCTCCGGCCTTCATGTTGCCGTGACTACTACTTATGGAGTTTGAATGCCACGCTAAGACTATGCATCACTGCTTCTTTTAAACTAACTCAGAAGTAGAATATATTCTCAAAGCTTGACCATTGCTGCTTGTTACAACGTACAAACTGCAAGAAATGACTCATATCTAGATATTCTTTTTGATAGGTTTATGACACACACACATTTTATACATTACAAATATTTGGTAGAGTAGTAATACACTATAGAATAATGCATCTGTGTAGCCACTGAAAGTTTAACAAACTTTTTGGGCAACATAAAACAAAACAAAAACTAATAAAATTGCATGACGTATTCTTTAAAACGTTTTTTAAGACATTATCAGAAATGGGATCTAATAAATACGCAGGAAGTTTATAGAGAAGAGTTGCAATTTGAAATACTGTACCGCGTTTCTCAACGTCAACACGCACAGTTGGGAGATTGAGAACAGCACGTCTCAGTTCGTTATTCTGCTGGGGAATAAGGGGACTGAAATACTTTAGAAATACTACAGGATGATTATAGAACACAAATCGAAAAAATTAAGTAAGGAATAGTTACTTAAATTGCAACATTTGTAAAGACAAATACATTTCACTGCAACTCATTACAGGCACATTGTTTTCGTTACATCTAACACGTAGTATTCGCCTAAGTATATTATTCAATATTACTTGAAATTTGTGAATGTGACAACATGGGGCTCCGCCCCAAACGATGATATTCTGGACCAGCACTGAGTGAGCCAACGAGTAGTTAACTATTTTTAACGATTCACGATCCACATAATTGGATACTGCATAGATTATGCCGAGAACCCTGCTAAGCTTGCGCCCAATGTCTTCATTATGGGACTTAAAACACAGCTTATCATCCAGGATCAGTCCAAGATATCTTATTTGGGGCACTCACTCTAGTAGGTTATTGTTAAAGAAGATAGGTGGCAACTGTTGGTGAGTACAGGGGGAGGAAAACATTAATTTGGTTATATTCTCATGCGCAGTTAATCTATTTTGAGTTAACCATTCAGACAACACATTTCAAAAAGTTTGCATATCAGTTTTAGCAGCTTGAAAATAATTACTATTGGTGTAGAAAACTACGTCATCCGCATACAGTACACAATTCATACCGAGGGTAGTAATGTCATTAATAAAAATGTTAAATAATAACGGGCCTAAAACGCTTCCTTGGGGGACTCCCGAATTAATAGGTAATATATGTGATTTGGCATCGTTACAGAGTACAAATTGATCCCTGTTAGACAGATAACTATTTATAAGTGCATTTGCTGCATTCTGAACGCTATAATAATAAAGTTTTTTTTTCATAAAAGTGCTTTATCTACTGTGTCGAACGCTTTTCTAAAATCTACGAATGATGCAATACCATATGTTTTATCGTGGAAGTATTTTAGAAGATAAGTTACAAGATGAAAAATTGCTAGGGTTGTATTAGATTTACTTCGAAAGCCAAACTGCTGACCACTAATTACGTTATGTGATGAAAGGAAGTTTGATAGCCTAGAATGAATGGCTTTCTCTAAAATTTTATTGANAGATAACGTAGATATGGGTCTATAATTAGCCACATCATTCGGACTACCTGACTTGAAGATAGGAATGACACGAGCATGTGTTAATACATTAGGATAAATGCCGTTCTCCAAGCACAAATTGAAGATACGACTAAGAGGATCAGTAATACAATGTATAACTTTAAGCAGTAATGAAGGTTGAATCTCATCTCGATGACAACGCTTATTACTGAAAGATTTAAGAATGTTAACGATTTCATAGGGACGCGTAGGCCTAAAAATACAATCTGTAGCAATATAATTCGTATTGATTGTAAAATTTCCTACTTGAGGAGGGAGGGCCTCCACCAGTGACTTTACAACAGAAGTAAAGTGTGCATTAAACAAGTTAGCTGATTGTGCGTCAGGAAGTACTGTACCATCAACACTCAGAGAAACAGAGTGGCACGTCAACATAGCCAGGGGCGTAACCACCTAAGGGGTCGAGGGGGACGTGTTCCCCCAACTTTGAGACTGGAGGGGACAGTGTATATTTTGTCCCTCTCAATTTTTTGTCTCGAGGTTAAGTTTTAATTATCTTTTTACTGATCACTCAGGGAACGTAGAAACAATGCACCACATGAAAGACGAGCACATGAAACGAAAGTAAAACAAATGCGTCATCTTATTTTATTTCAATGTAATGCGTTTGGTCCATATTTTGCGTCGTAAGACGAGTCCTGCACGAATGAAGTCTTATTACAACACAAAATACATTATAGCTATATGATATTTAACCCGCGCAAATTGCGCAATCAGCGTGACTGATGTGACACCTAGCTATTTGGAAGACTTTTAAGTTTAACGATGTCAGTGCTGCTTTATACCGTTCATATTGGCAGAATGAGCTCTGAACATTGGTGTTGCGCGAAAACGAATCCCTGCCGAAACTACATTGTTATACCCAGGACAGTCAGACGCGTTCCGTGGCAGTTCTGTAGAACAGTACTGTCGCCCAGAGTATTACTCCATGTTGGACGATGCAGCATCTCAGCTGAAGGAATATTTGAAAACCAGTGATTCAGCTGGTTACACTAAGCAATCCAACGCGTTGTTGACGTCCAGTTAGGGAGTTGATGAAACTGAACAAAGAAGATATCCGGAACTTTGTGGCTCTCTTTCGCTTCAACTTGGATTTTTTAGGCTTAAACATCAACCAAGCACCATTCGCGAGTGTCAGAAAGTATTCCCAAGATATGTCACCAGATGTGGGAAAGCTGTTGCCACTAGTAGAGAAACAGCTGCTGTTAAGACTAGTATTGCTGTGTCCAGCCAGTTCATGTTTTACAGAGCGATCATTCAGTGCTTTGAGGCGACTGAAAGCCTCCTTGCGAACTACGATGACTCAGGCAAGATTGAAGCATGTTATGGTGTGTCACGTGCACACTGCTCAGCTCATGCGCATTTAACCCCATATACATATAATTGCGTAGCAGTTCTTGGATTAATCACTTGAAGAGCGTCGGGCTCATTGAGGCGTCCGAAGTTTCGCTCTCTGTTGAGAAGCCAAACAGACGCGCCGCTTGCGTCGACGGACGCGCCAACGCGCCGCTTGGACGGAACGGAAGGGCCGCGTTTAGTCTAGAAGCCCTCGAAACCTTGTGCGATGCAACGCAATCGGATACAGAATTGTGCAGCAATGCAACATTTGCGTACGTGTGCACGCGCCCTTAGTATCGTAAAGTAACTTTTTTGGCCAGCTGAATATTTAATGTTTGAGAAAATTTTACCTAATCCCTTCACCATCGTCCCAGATCAAGACACTTTTTAGATTAGATAGGCGGCAGTAAACGGACCAGCAGGCCCATTCCCACAGAGACACAGACACCGGAACTTACGCCCCAATCCTCTGTGAGCTATTGCCATTATGTTAGCTTGATATAGATGACAGAGGAAAAACAAGGAAGATTTTAGCCGCGAGTCGATCATGCATGCACGCAAGTGCAATTTATAGCCACTGATTTGCCGAGCTTAAGAGTTTATCACTCCTGGAGGACGTGTTCTTAGTTGTGGAGAAGGTCTTTCCAAATGTTTATCAAATCGATTTTTAAACACATTGACTGTCTTCTTACCGACAACGTCGGAGGGGAATCTATACCAAATATTCACTATGAAATACGAAAAGAACTGCTGGCTTAAGGTTGTTCGTTGGGCTTTATGCTTGAGTTATTGGCCGTTGTTTTGTAGACGATCATTATGGTCCTTTCAAAAAGTCCCGCTGTAGGTACGTCGCTGAAGCCGGTCAAATACTTAAATGTTTATATTAGGGTTCCCCTGAGTCGTCTTTACTCGAGAGAGATCATGTCCAGTGCTTGAAGGCGACGTTCGTATGGCTTGTTTCGCAGCAGAGGTTTTAATTTTGTAGCTCTGAGTTGGACTTTTTTCGTGTTATCGATATCTTTGCACAGATGTGGCGACCAAAATTCTACAGCAAATTCTAAGCACGTGCCAACTAGCGCCTCGTACAAGGAAATGATGATGTCCTTGACTTCTTGGATGAAATTCCTGGTGGTTAATCCCAGTACTCTACTTGCTATTTTCACACTTATCCGCTTGCTGACTGAGTTGTAATTCGTTTGTAATAGTTATTCCCAAGTCACGTTGTTAGGTGACAGTTGCCAATACTGTCCCGTTCATTTTCAATTGGGTTGAGGGGTTCTCCTGCCCTACGTGCATTACTTAACATTTGTCGACATTAAAGTTCATCTGCCACGTAGTGCTCCATTCCATGAGATGGTCAAGTTCTTGTCGGAGCTCAGCTCTTTTCGTGGTAGGGTGGCATAGTTTGGTATCATCCGCAAATTTACTGATTTTAATACGGATATTATGATCGAGATCATTGATGTATATTATTAACAGAAGTGGGACAAGCACGCTACCTTGTGGCACCCAAGATGATACCTGCGTCCATTCGCTTGTCTCACCTTCAAGCCTCACTCGCTGCTGCCGACCCATAAGCCATGCTCGGATCCAGCGTAAGCAGTCTCCCTGGATGCCATGGGCTTCCATTTTTTTCTTAACAGTTTGCGGGGGGATTTTGTCAAAAGCCTTTTTGAAGTTTAGATATGTGAGGTCCACACCCTTTTCTTCATCTCTAATTTCCGTAACTTTCGAAAAGAAGTCCAGTAGCTTATGCCCAAGACTGATATATATTGATGCGCTGAACACAAATTTATATAGGTTACAACCGTAGCAAGTTATTAGTTTTCCTTTATGAAGTACTGAAGTATTGATTTCAACATTACATTTTCACCGCTGGGTTATGAAACTCCTCGGAGTGGCATAATACTTTATGACAGTGATCTTTAGCTATTGCTTATTTTTACTCATTTGACATAAATTTTACTTGCTAAAGCAATCTTACTTTAACAAAACAAATGGCTTACTCTAATCTAGAGCAGCTTATACTTCCCCAACCCTAATTCCTAACATGACATGTTTTGTCCTATTCCCAGAACAAAACTTTGTTGCCGTAGCAGCAATAAATTTTGAGGTCTTATAAATCGTTCTTACGGTAACTTTAACTTAAGGTAACACCAATGGTTAAGCTTGCCTAACAACCTATTTTTTTTAATAAATTTGAAATTTTATGCTTATCTTCCTATGCAATGGCCTCGCCATCGCCACAAGAGCGTGAACCACGATCGAAAGTTACTTCGGCACAATTTTCCGGGAAATACAAAACTTTCTGGCCATATACAGCTGATGAATGAGGACTGGCACTTGCTCTTTATCATGACATTATCAAAACTCTTGACTGTGTACCTAGTTTATGATGGGTTTCTGAACCGCTTTTTGCTATTCAACACTCATCTTAGCTATACGATGCAATAACCATGTGACATCACCACTCCAACGGACGTCCGCCGCGTTCGGCAGTGTGCTAACCTGTTACGTATCATCTTCCTTTCGGAAAAGCTTACAGGTAAGAGGGGTTATATCTCTGCATCGACGGGGTTATGTGACATTCTGTAATCGCAACGATTGACAAGTTTATTTTAGTAATATGCCATCACTAGTTTCGTGCATGCTTATAATTATAAGTGAGGTTGTTAAAAGGCTCACAACTACAACTGAATCTGCTCAAATTATTACCAGAGAATATTAAATGCCCTGTGAATCACCAAAATAGGCAATTTAGGAGTCTGTATTAACTGGCTTGTGAATTACCGAATCGGCATTTTAGGAGCCTGATAGCATTATCTTGTATTACACGTGTAAAATATACCCATTACTGAATACTCGGATAGTGCACATGAGTGACAGATGAATGATTGTAGCGGTTTGGTCGCGGCATGCTATTCGTGAGAGTTAAATTGTTCAGTTGGCCTAAGATATACTGCAATGATGCACTGTAAGTCCCGCGTTCAGATTGCCAATGAAACGTGGCACACTACTACCCTAGATTGCTTATACAATGCATTACTGAAGCTCATAGCAGTAAGTAACTACAGCAATTGCTCCCAAAAATGCCCTCTGAAACTTGTAGAAATACCCAGGCACTCTTCCTGCTCACGATTCTATTTACTAAGAAGGATACTTTGCACCTGCCTGCGTTGTAGCCGATTAAGCGATGAATGAAAAGCTCAAGTCAGCGACCGCACTGAAAATTCAATGGCACTGGTTGATGCTTCATTTAAATGCCGGCCTGGCCATAGGGGTGCACGGCAGCAATCGACCACAGGTTATCAGAGCTATGGTGTCAATGATGGAAGGTTATCCTGACGACTGCAATCTCCAACCGTCCCCATTTCTGGTTAAATCAGTGCCCTTACACTGGACTATGAGAGTCAAAAACGTTGACGCTACAATCCTGATACCACAAAAATTCGACTGCCTGGCGGGGAGCTAAACGTACAACTTCGAACGTGCAAGTGCAGCACTTTTCCGTTCTACCGCTACAGTACCAACCGAGGTGAGCAGAGACGCATTTATTACAACAGAGCAACACCGTCGTCCTTCCCTGCTAAAAGGACGAGGTCGCGACATTTTTTATTATTAACCTGTCGAATTGGCAGGAACTTTTATACGGCGCGTTTCCCACTGTTTCGAACGCTTCACTGGTGCGCGACCTGTCTTCTCTTTTCTTCCTGCATTTACCAACGGTTTTCACGGTAACAACGCTGTTTAAAACTTGACCGAACTGTCCTTTGGAACGGTAAAGCCTATACCTGCCGCCTACTTACGACTTTAGTTGGCGCTAGCAGCCTCGAGCCAACTCAACTCCTCCTATTATAAGGTTCTGGCCGTGGCATGACGTCAGTGAACACTGTGCTCAAATTACCAAGATATAAATCGTTGTGCTTTTAAACTGCTCAAAATTAGGAGCGCTAGGTGAAAATTCGCCATTTGCTTTTGCTAGGACGTAAAAATTACAGTCGCAGCTGAGAATTTCAACAAGTTTGTAGACAGTTAAATTTTGCTCTGGCTGAACCCGAGTCGCGGCAAAGTAAACGGATTAATTGGGTTGCGTCTAGGCTGCTAGCATCAACGAAAGTCGTAAGTGGGCAGTCGGCTTGAAGGGAAAGTAAGATGCGCTATTCAGTGGCTACCTGTTTTAGCACAGCAGCGCACGGCAAGGCGTGCTGGTCTGGAACAGCGCGCCTTTTCTAATATTCGCTGCCAGTCTCGCTCAATATTTCGCTTGCAGGGCACTGGAGCCTCGGACCTACGATTCCTCAAGAGTAATAAAAATGAAGTGATAAATCTACGAACAGGTTTACCAGACTTCTCTAATGGGGAGGACTACATAGAATTATGTTAGCGAAATTATAGGCCTTCGGGACTGATTTTTTTTGCATCTCCTTTGTGTCCCTTCTATTACCGACTAACGATTAAACCTTTAATCTTCTTTTCTGAACGTGCTCTTCCATTTTTGAGTGCAGTTGTTCCTCATCCGTTTTTCTACACACACTACATGTCTCTAGCTTTTCCTCCTTGACTCTTAAAGGCTACCGAAAAGAGTAGCTTGTTGCAGGCCTTGCAAAAGGTTTGTCTTTCATATATTTATCCAAGGAGCTGGGAAAAGATCAAAGATCTTTTTCTTCATACGTGAAGAACCCCAACACAAAATCAAGAAAAGATATGAACACGAGAAGAACTCTTTCACCTAATCCTATTAAAAAATACGCAGAGTCAGTAAGCATCCAAACAGCACCTGCGTTGCCACATTTGACAAAGCTGGCATTGCTCCTTTGTCCCCGCAAACCGACTGCAGTGTCTTTAATGAAAGGGAGAGGAACGTTCAACCAATCGCCAGGCTTCTGTCCAACAAAACCCACTGAAAAAACCGCTTACTTTGTCACAAAATTACATCAAAGCAAACTTTAAAATTGTCCTCGGATGAGTCTAGAGCTAGCCTTCAGTACCCTGATGGATGGGCCAAAGTATGAAGTGTTCGTTGAGCCCATTTCTGCATCGATTGTGACGCCAACGTGGAGGTGGAGGTCTTATGTTTTGACCCGGTATCAGTCCTCATGGGCGTATTCTGGCGGGCCCTTTCCCTGCCACAATGTTTGTGTATCACGCACCCAAGGTTCCCGAGTGCCTTATCCGCAGGAGATGTTGCAACTGGCCGCAGTTCCTGCTGACCAGGTTAGTTTTGTAAAATTGGATAGGTTCTCTACTTTCCTCTTTCTGTCCCGGTAGCTGGGCTGTCGATCCAGATAGCCAACCTGGTACGCGGGACATCTCTAGTCTCTCTCGTGTGGAAGGACACACACAAAAGGGGCCGAGCACTTGAGTGTCTCCTATTCTACTTTGCGCATTGTTTCCCTGCTCTTAGTAGCGCATGTAGCCACCACGACTACCCAATATGCGGTATTTAAATACTGCACAAGTAGTTTCTCTATTGAAACGCCTGAGTTGCGGCTACGGAGGTTAAACAGAATATATAATAATAATTAGCCGGTATCATAAGGGACGGGCTCATCAGACCTTTCCGAGTTTCAGAATGTCAAACTCACGAGTGAAGCTTGCATAGCGTTTCTAAAGGAGTATTTGTCACCATTGCTCAATGACCTACCATTGTCACGTCGCCGTCAAATGCTCTTCGAGCACGACAACTATTCATCCCATTCAGCAAAGTTTACCACTATTGTCATTACTTGGGACTCTGGGCATCAAGGAAAGCGGCTTATGACTTGGCCACCTTACGTTCCTGGTCTTAACCCTTCTGAACAGCCCTGGTCAATTTTGAAAAAGGGTTTATGAAGGATGAGTCCTATATACATAGAAAGACTACCTGTGGCGTAAAATACTGATGTTCCTGGTACCATATCAGCTCAAGTTTATCAACTGACTTTCCCAGTGGATGAAAGATTGTTAAGCGTAATTTCAGAGATTGGAAGCTACGCCGATAATTAACTTGCTTCTCTAAAACATAACTGATAAACTCGTTCAATGCTTGTTTATAGTGTTGCTATGGGATCCATTTTTCGAATTCACTACAATTATGATATTGAAACGCTGTTTTTTTACCCCCAGTAAATGTACATATTCAGCAACATAAAGTTGTGGCAATAATGATAGCACAATTCAGAAATTTTCGATGACTTAAAAAATTCTACGCCATATCATGTGAAATTTTGACATAAAAACCTTATTTCAACTAGTTACCAATTTCTTATCATAGTTTCCCAATAAACTATTCGATTAAACTTTTATGATGAAAAGTATAAAATTGTGTTGGAATTTGGTGGAAATAAAGATAGCACAACTTGAAAAAATTATATTTCCGCGTTACTACATCCAGATTAGAGAAGAAGAATATCAAAACAAACCGGTAGCGCCCAAGCCTTCAAAGGAGGGACGCCACATCGCAACAAAAGTAAAACAAACCGGCGTCGCCATATTGGACAGTTGTTCCCCGCCTTGTAACCTCTATATTTGGAAATTAACCCATTTCTTAGCATGGGAAGACAGTGTGGGTTATCTGAAAAGGAAAAGGGTCAAATAAGCGCCTTAAATGAAGAAGGATACACTGTATCTGAGATTTTTAGGAAGGTTAGCAGATCTAGAAAGGTGATAACTAACTTTTTGAAGAACACAGAAGAATGCGGAAAAAAGAAGTCTCCTGGCCGCCCTTCAAAATTGAGCCCTACAGCCCGCCGCCGACTTCTCCGTGAGGCGTCTCGGACAGGAGAGGGGTCAAAAAGCCTGAAAACATCCCTGCAATTAAATGTTACACCGAGAAGAGTGCGACAGATCCTGGGTTCATCTAAGAACTTCAGTTATAAGAAGAGAAAAACTGCACCAGCGCTCACGAAAGCGCACAAGGCAAAACGCGAAGAATGGGTTCGAGAAAAAGTTCAATGGAACCATGAAAATTGGTCTAATGTTATTTTTTCCCATGAAAAAAAAGTTTAACCTAGACGGACCTGACGGTTTTCAATACTACTGGCATGATCTTAGAAAGGAGGACAAAATTTTCAGCAAACGACCTTTTGGTGGCGAATCCCTTATGATCTGGGGAGCATTCTCCATCAAGGGCAAGGCGAAGTTGGTGACGATGGAAGGTAGACAGAATGCTCAGAAGTACACAGAGGTCTTAAAAACTAGTCTTCTCCCGTTTCAAACTGATAAACATCAGCAAGAAGCGGTGTTCCAGCAAGATAATGCCGCCATTCACACAGCGAGGTTGACCACAAATTGGCTTAATGCCCAAAATATCGCCACTTTAGCTTGGCCTGCTAAGTCACCCGATCTAAACCCAATTGAGAATCTATGGGGGATACTCTCACGGCATGTTTACGCCAATGGGAGACAATTTCAGGATAAAGAAAGCTTGTGGCAGACCATAAATGAATGCTGGGAGGCTATCCCTGAAGAAATGCTCGCTAATTTAATTAATTCTATGAATAACCGATGTGTACAGGTGTTGCAATCAAAAGGCAACGCTTGAAAATATTAAGAATTATGTTTTTTTGCTTACATTGTTTTCTAAAATACAATTTTTTCCATGTGTGCTATGTTTATTTCCACCCGATTTGCACCCACAAACTATTATTTTCGTGGTAAAATTTTAGAAAGGCAACGAATACAATAATGATTATAAGGAATCGGTAACTAGTTAAAGTAACATTTTTCAGTTAAAATTTCAACTATATTGATGCAGTATTTTTAAACTTATTAAAAAATTTCAAAATGTGCTATCATTATTGCCACCACTTCACAACACAGCGATTGGCAGTTAAAATATGTTTAAAATATGTACATAATAATTCATCACTTTCAAAATATTGCATGAATTCCAGCGAAATTTAATTTCTTGCTGTACCTAGTTGTGGTTTTTAAGGGTATCAACTTTCATTTTTGTGAGCTGCATATTACTTCAGAAATTTATAGAATCTTAACCTGCAATAAAGAAATTTACACGGTTTAGTCTGTAGGTGAATGTGCTAGATGTTACTACTTCTTTAATGCGGGGAGGAGAAAATCGAGTGACACGTGTGCTTGTGAGTTCCTTCTAATTATATATTTTGTATTTGTTTGAATATCCAAGCATAACGGTTATTATGTGACTAAGCAGGTTTATAGCAAGTCCGCATAAATTATTGGTTTACACTAGCGGGCAAAATAAGAGAACGATTTCCATTTTTTGAAAATAAAGGTTAACCATGTAGAGTAGGTTAATGAATATTTTGATGGGGCCTTAAGGAATGTATTTAACATATTTTTACAAAATATCAGGACAAACATAACTATATTTAATACATTAGAGCAATCTAACAA
>LQNS02276866.1:28806305-28832215 GCA_001587735.2 Parhyale hawaiensis
AAAGCAAGTGACGGGTAGGAAAAAATGAACACGGACTGGAGTCTATGTCCCCACGTGACGTCACAGCTGAGATGAAGTGGCGGGGCTGGCAACCCGACCTGCGCGTGAGTCAACCTGTTAACGTACTGTAGTTCAGCCATGGCATGAGGTATGGACTATGAGATCGTTGAACTTTCCGCCGCTGCTTTGCTTGGTGGCACGTAATCGACAACATGTCGTTCAGATATGACGGCGCTTCGTGCCACATAGCGCAAGCCTCGATGAACATTTTGTACCAGCGAGGTGAGGGCGGAGTGTGTGCCTCGTGACGTGATCCGGCCACCGAGATCAAGCAATTTAGCGTTATCAAAAGTTTTCCTTCGGGCTACCTTAACCCTTTCGCAACGGAAACTTTGCTCTTTTATAAGGTTCTAAAAGAAGCTCTTAGAAGATACTATCAGAGTAGTCACTTTAGATCACCAACAGCTTACTTCAGTCGTAGATAAAATACTATCACTGACTTCAGACAGGTTGTTAAATGTCTCGTCCAAGTTTCCATAGCTAGAAACAAGGCACCGGTTTTTATAATGGAAACTTTGATGCGGGAGTCGTACGTCCCATCAGTAACGAAAGGGTTAAATCACAGCTATATGCGGGTACGGCCCAGTTCATACTGAACGCTATGTAGCGCGTTTTTAGCACTTTGTTAGGAATTTTCGGTAGATGTTGAGTACAGCTGACATTTTTTTCAATTTTAGTGTCTTTGCAATCTGCAACCCATATGTAAGCCAAACTTCTGATAACATTTTCAGAAAGCCTTCGACAAAACTAAAATACATGCACGGTCAGTGTGCGCACTGTGGCCCGATTGATACCAAGTCGCTCCCCGCATGTTTCAGTCGCTAGACACTGGCCGTAGGGCTAGAGGTTAATTTCACTAAATTCGAAATTAAATGGAAAAAGCTATCTATTGAATGGACAATTTACAAATGAAGACTAAGTTCCCATTTGTGAGTAGCGAACTAACAATCGGGTCATGCTACTCTTGGTGACTGAGTCATTGTTCTGCCCCAATCGCTCATACATTAGGAAATAACGACTGTTACACGTACAGTATATCATAGTTATCCATGATTTCGCTTGTTTTTCAAAATCCCTAGAATGAGGCAATTGACGACATCGCGGGAAAAAACTTAAAGTGAAGATTCCCTTGCCACCACGGTAGCTGTATGCTTCCGTTCTCAGCTCGAACACCTTGTATCGCTCGCTGGTTCGATACTCTGCCAGACACTATAGCTCTTTGCAGATCTTGGTGTGCTGACTCGGCAGTTGTGTGTGCATGCACGGCGCTGTGGCGGAACTGCCTTCCTCGGAGATAAGGGAGGTGAGGGTCTCGGTTCATTTGTTCCTTCCGTCAAATTGGCGCCATAGTTCATGGTGACCCGAGGGCGACTGCGACTACACTTACTCATCTGGGGTCAGTGGGCCTATACCCGCAGCACAAACCAGTGCATGTGGGTTACCCAGGTGAGGGTGTGGTCTAAGTTGACTTTGCCTTTACCTTTACCTTGGCCATGCGCTGCATAGCGCTCAATGTGAACTGTGCCTAAAGCGCACTCAGTTGATGTCCTCAAGGTCACCATAACGAACATTATTCCGCAAATTCAACCACATTTGTACGACGCAGTCATCGAAGTTGGGTCTTTCCGAATACCTGCCCCCAAGAAGCACCCACGACGGACGTTTGAGCAAAGTTCCATTCCATACTTAATGTTATGAAAATTTAATGTTGTTTCAAACTCACACTCAACTCGTTTTATTGACATTTGAAAATCGAGTATCCTTTCTGAAAGACCCTTCCTATATGTGTATATTTACGTATAACTTATACATAGTATCGTTGTTGATCCGACGATATCCATCGCACCAGCTCCGTGCCGAATTTTATTCTTGGAAATGCCTTGGCTGAAGGCCAGCCCGCACAGTTCAGCGTGCGGCGCACATATTAACAAAGAGAAAGTGCGGCGATAGTGGCCGGCGCAGGCAGGCAGTTTGGCGAGCTCGATACCCCGGATAAAGAAGACTAAAGCCTGCTCCCGCAACACGTGATAGTTTTGAAAGTTCCGTAAAGAGCTGCAAGGCAAAGGAAGACAAAGGGAAGCCACATACGAGGGGCTTTGCAGGCTGTCGGTGCGGCAATGCTTGTGTTCTCTGCCCTCACTGACCTTTGCGTCTCAGTCCTCTGCTGCGTAACGGTGCCTCTTGTGCTGGCTACGTGGTGCTGTGTGGACACGGAACCGGGTATTTTTTGTGCAGGATAACCTTTTGCTTTGGTGGAGCCTTCTTACTGTATTCAGGGTTGTCTGAACACGGAAGTGTTCGATTTGGTGTAGGTTAGCTTTTTTTATACGGCCTGTTCACCGTATGCAAAGTTGTCTGATTAAGGAACCGTATTTTTTTTTTGTGTGTAGGCTGATGTATTAGTTTGGTGCTGACCAACCATGGGCTTGGCATTACCAACGCGGTACTGGTCTCCCCTGTGTGTGTCAACCAACCTTGCACTTTGGAGCAGTGCCGCCATATGCGAGGCGGTGATAATAAGGATCTGTGTTATCTGTGTTTGTAATTATTACCTCCGCCAAGGAGATTGTTTTTCTCGAGTTTGCTTGTCTTTTTGTTTGTCTCTCTGTTTGTGTCTTGTCACCAAGATAACTCAGAAAGTTATAGACAGACCTGTACAAAACTTACAGGGATTATTGTGTAAGTTAGGAGGAGCAAATAATTATCTTTGTTGAAGTTCCGTCCATCCGTTCGTTTGTTTATTCGTCTGGCTATTTTCTTGATGGCATAACTATAAAAAAATATAAACGGATCTAAATTAAATTTGTAGCAAATATAAGAAATGTTACCAAGAGTAAATGACCAAAAAAATGAATTTTTGGGATAATCTATTGGTCCGTTTTGTTAATTTATGTATTTATATTTATTTATATTTGTGAGTATGGTCACCCTAAATGTTATCAACGAATTTTAATGACATTTGTAAGCATTGTTGGAAATGTTAAAAGACACAAATGGCCAACTTTTGGTGAGGTTCAAATAGACGTCGTGGTTTTAGGACAATTTGGTTTTTCTGTTAACGTTGCGCTGCTTGGCGGAGGTAGGCGCTGTGAGCGCTTCTCCTCCATTTATTTAATTTGCAAGTTTTATCCTTTTTTACAACAGGGGCGATCTCACTGGGGAAGAATGAAGCGACGTCGTATAGTATGTCGATAAAAACGTGGAACCCATGCACTACGGTGTTCCCACATATGATCAGTGGGCATGGGAACAGCAAGTTGGTAAAGAAGAGGAAGAGTTGGGGATAGTAACTTCAGCATAAGTATGAAAGCCTAGCAATGGCTGCTGTAACCACGGGTTCCTCCTGGGGTTACTGCTCCATATAATCCACTGTATAATAAAATACAGTTGTTGCTCGCTTGCTTGCTCCCTCGTTCCCTTGCTCTCTAGAATGTTGGTTTAATCAGAGAAAATTCATGTACTGAAGAACAAGTTGAGCTACCATGCAATTTCAGCGCTTGGGGTACCGGTGACTAATATAGCTCTGGATCTCCGGCCCCTGGATCCCGGGCTCTGGATCCCCGCTTTCATTGCTGAATGATATCGTAGTAGTTGAATCTTCACGCTGAGCAGATGCCTTTTTATATGGAATTTACATCGCAGGCAAATTTCGACGCTGGAGGTTCAACAATCAGTTGGTATCCACAATACGGTGAGCCCTGGGCATTTCCAGTGAATTCTTTTGACTAAACTATATTTTCTTAGCGCAGCTTAACGCTTGATAAATTTCAAGCTGATATTCACTCATCTTGCAGGGGGGATATTTTGCTATAGCAAAACTCATGGTTGTACAGCTTGCGTTTCACTAATGGAAGATCAGGCCAGCAGGGATGAGACCTATAATACAGCAAAACTTATACTGGGAACCGGAAGAATGAAAAGCCCAATCGCAAAATTTTTGCAGTCATTTTAGACGACTGGGCCCTCTAGCTTACAATATAATAAAAACCGATGTATATTTCCATTTTCTGTCACGCTTTAACAAAACAGATAGGCGGAAATTAGCCCAGGTTAGATGCTCTGGTCGTCCTCTCAAGTTCCATTGAAAACTGTTAGGTAGAAAATAGTCAGATTCGCAGAAAATGGCAAACTGATCTTAATCAGAGATAGTTGGAATTCCAACAGTGAAGACATCGCAGACTTAGTCTGATTTGTACGAGTATTAATTAACTTCTCCATACATCGAATCTATCGCAAAGTATAGGGCGACCTTATGTCTGAATGCTCTTCTTGCATTACCAAATTTGAAATCGCAGCACTGAAGATATCTGAAGCTTCCATTGGCACTCTCATGCATCTTGATTCGTAGTTTCTTCCCACAGATGATTTCGTTGTTTCAACTATTCTCCCAAATTTACTTCAATGGTCGATGAAACAGCTTTCGCTGAGCAAAAACCATTGGACCTGAATAGGCTAGCCTACAGTATCCACAATACCGAATCTGAGCTATTACTTTCAGCGTTGCTTATCGGGCTGCAATAAGCCATGTATTTTCTCCATTTCAGAGATAAAAAAGTTTCGATACTGAGCGGCTGTGAAGCCGTAAATGCTCATCTCAGGGTGCGTAGGTTAGCAGCTGTTATAACGAAAGTATGGTCGATAAGGTCATCACAAATTCTTCGCTGTCATTTTATGACAGTGCGGCCCTCTAGGAGAGTGTAGGAAAAAGCCCCGGTAGGAAAAAACCCCGGTGGGAAAAAAGCCCTGAAGGAAAAAGCCCTGAAGGAAAACGCCCCGAAGGCAAAAAGCCCCGAAGGCAAAAAGCCCTAGAAAAAATACCCCGAAGGGCTGAAAGGAAAAAACTCCGGTAGGAAAAAAGCACCGCCTGTCTCCTAATGTACATTTTATTACATGTTCTTAGTTATTTTGAAGTAATGTACATTAAAATAAGTTAAATTATACAATGTGTAGAAATCAACTGGCCCAGATAATCTAGCTCCTCGTGTATTACGGAAAATGGCTTCAGTCATCCTGGAACCATTACTCGAAATATTCAATCGGTCCTTTAGAACAGGAGAAGTTCCACTGGATTAGAAATTAGCTAATGTGATCCCGATACATAAGAAGGGGGATAAGAAATGCCCCAACAACTATCGACCAATCGGTCTTACAAGTCAGCAAAACCATCGAACGCCTCTTAAAAACGCGAATCACTGATCACTTGAGGATACATCAGCTCATATCTGACTCCCACCATGGTTTCCGAAATAAAAGCAGCTGCTTAACACACCTATTGGACTTTTTCTCAAAAGTTAGAGATATTAAAGATGAAGAAAATGGTGTAGTCCTTGTGCATCTAGACTTCCAAAAGGCTTTCGACAAAGTTCCCATCAACGGATATTGAAAAAATTGGACGCTCATACCATTTAGGGAGACTATCTGCGATGGATCCGGCCATGACTTACGGGTCAGCAACAGCGAGTCAAGCTTGAAGGAAAGACGAGCGCCTTGACTCAGGTGTCATCTAGGGTTCCACAAGGTAGCGTGCTTGGCATACTTCTGTTTTCAATTTACATTAACGATCTCGATCTTAATATCCGTAGTAAAAACAGTAAATTTGCGGATGATAATGAACTATGTCATCTTGCCACGAAAAAAGCAGAGCTCCAACAAGACCATGACCACCTAGTGGAATGGAGCACAACTTGGCAGATGAGCTTTAATGTCGACAAATGCTCAGTAATGCCCATAGGGCTTGTGAACCTTCCAACCCCATTGAAAATGAACGGGACTGTGTTGGCTACTGTCACCCAACAACGTGACTTAGGAATCACTATTACAAACAAACTACAACACAGTCAGCAAGTTGACAAGAGTGTGAAAATGGCAAGCAGAGTACTCGGATTCATCACCACAAATTTTGAATACAAGCCCAAGCACATCATCATTCCCTCGTACAAGGCATTAGTGCGGCCACACTTAGAATTTGCTGTCCAATTCTGGTCGCCACATCTGTGTAAAGATATCGATAACATGGAAAGAGTCCAACGCAGAGCAAGGAAATTGATACCTCAGTTGCGAAATAAGCCATATGAATGTTATCTAAAAGAACTGGGTCTGATCTCTCTCGAACAAAGGCGACTCAGAGGGTAACTAATAGAAACATTCTAGTATTTGAATGGCTTCAACGACGTACCTATAACGGGACTCTTTGAAAGAGACCTCAATGATCGCTTGCGAAACGATGGTCAAAAGCTCAAGCATAAAGCTCGAAGAACGACCTTAAGTCAGCAGTTCTTTCCGTATTTCATAGTAAGCATTTCCGACGTTGTTAGTGCGGAGTCAGTCAACGCGCTTAAAAATCGTCTTGATATACATTTGCAGAGACATCCTCCACAGCTAAGAACTCCTGCTCAAGGAGTTGCAAGCTCTTAACGGCCAAAGCTTCCTTGGCCAGCTAAGCTATATTCAAATAAATGAATGGAGCTCTTAAATATATCGTCAATAGAAAACGTGGCTTTTTTCATTCTGAGGCTTTTTTCCAGGTGGCTTTTTTGCTCCGGAGCTTTTTTTCCTGCCAGCCTTTTTTCCTTCTGGGGTTTTTTCCGGATACCACTACCTATAGGATGGGCGAATGTAACTAGCCTAACCATATGGCCCATCCTATGCCCCATGATGGGCTGTGTGCGTAACCTAATCTTGCACGGATGCCACACTTCCGTATCGTTTTATAATACTGCGACAACGCCTTTATAGCTGTTGCTGTCTTGGGCCTAAGTAATTGAGAATGTACCCTAGACTCAGGCATAGGTTACGCTTATTCATGGGTGGGAATGGGGGCGGTAGTAGCAAAGATGTCTTATCAGTAACTACTGTATATAGTATGCCTTGCGGTCAAAAATGGTAGCAAAGAATATGCAGTGGAAGATCAGCATGAATCATAATCTTTTCACCGACGAAATCCGGGCAACCCTCGATGGAACTGATGGGTGGGGTAAGGGTTGGGTGCTACCTGGAGGTGTCATCAACGCATAAACGTCAACAAGATGGAGGTGATGTTATGATATGGGCTGGTATAATAGGGGAAAGACTTGTACGTCCGATTAGAGTACCTGATGGCGTGAAAATTACATCTGCATCATATTGTGACATGTTAAAGGACGCCTTGGTTCATGGCTGGATGACATACACCTTACGTTTCATGCATGATAATGCGCCTTCTCACTGTACCCGTACTACCGCAGCAATTCAGTACTCTTTGGGGTTCCATGTTGAGAAATTGATGTTTGGGCCACCGTGCTCACCACCGTGCTCCAGTTCTTGGAAACTTCTGGAGATTTCTGAAAAGGGAAATTTACGCAAATGGAAGATAGTACAACTCAAAATCTGTCTTGTGGGATGTTGTTGCTGCAGCAGCCAGGGCAGTTCCACATTCTGCAATACAGAAACTAACTGGCTGCATGGAAACAAGAATTATAATAAGATTTTTTCATCGTACACTTTTGATTAGTGATTTCTTGTTTTCTTCATATTTTTCCCTTCACTGCTACAATATGTTTGGGCATCACGCACCCAAGGGTCCCGAGTGCCTTCTTCGCAGGGGATGTTACAAGTTGCCGCAGTTCCTGCTGATCAGGTTAGTTTCGCAAAGTTAGGTAGGCTCTCAATACTTCCCCTTCTGTTTCGGGAGGTGGGCTGCCGATCGAGGTGGCTGACCTGTTCCCGCTAGACTTCTACCTTCGTGTATTTCGTTTCCTTCCCCTGTGCGGCGCGGCTGAGCGAAAGCGTTCAGCCGCTCCCGGGGGTTGGAGATGCTAAACTTGTGCGTTTTTCCTGTCAGTAGCGCACTGACCACTCTGAGACCTACCGGCAAAAAAGAGGAGACGAAAGTCATTGACAATTCAAAACGCGCCCTAGTCGGCGCACGAGCCTGTGGTTAAACACAGGAATAGTTCGGCGCGATATAGGCAGTGTGCCACTGAAGCGCTAGTAAAAACTTCTACTACTACTACTACTATATCATATTTTTCTCATTTGTGTTGTTCAATTTTGCTCTATTGGTGATATACAGTAGCGGCCATAATGGTTCGGACACCTAACAATTTATCAAGAAATCATTAATATCTCCGAAAATTGGTAAAATACCTCTTTCAAATTTGGCACACGTCAAGTAACATATCATACCTGCATTGTGTCAAAATTCACTTGTAAAGGAGAAATGAAACCAAGAATACAAACGAACAAATAATTATTATGAAAAATTGGCGTGGACAAAAAGGTTCAGACAAACCTTAGAACATTGAATTAAATGCATCAAACGAAGAATACACAACAAAATAAACATGGAAAATAGTGTTACGACATTAGTACTTTGTGTGGTGCCCTTTACTGTCAATAACGGCTTGGCATCTACTGCCACATGACTGTATGAAACTGCTGCATTCTTCAGGTGTTATTTTTGCCCATTCTGCTTGTAAAGGGGTCCACAAATCATCAATATACTTTAGATTGCTCTTCATTGTGTGTTTTCCCAATACTTTCCATACATTCTCAATGGGATTCATGTCCGGGCTTTGAGCTGGCAAATTCATAACGTCCACTCCTACTTCCTGTAAAAAGGACTTAACAACTTTCGCCGTGTGACAGGGGGCGTTTTCCTGCATGAATATGGGATTCTGGCTTGAAGAACTGTTAAGAACAGGTACGACATGCATATGCAACAGTTCCTTATACACTTTTGCGTTTATCTTTACCTGCAATCGGACAAGAGGTCTCGTACCGCTTGCCGAGAATATGCCAAACACCATAACGCTGCCTCCGCCAAACTTTCTACTTGCTTTTACACAATTTTTGGACAGTCTTTCACCAGCTGATCGACGAACGAATCTCTTTCCATCCGAACCAAACAAATTAAACTTTGACTCGTCGCTAAAATACACCTTAGCCCAGTCGTCATCAGTCCATAGGACATGCTTCGTTGTAAAGCTCAGGTGAGCATTAATATTCTTCTTGCTTATCAAATGTTTGACTGCTGGGGAACGTGGGTGCAAGTCTGCTTCCTTCAGACGACGGGAAACAGGCTTCCTCGATACTTGCATTCCGTGAGATTGGCTAACTTCTCGAGAAATTGATGCTGCGGTTTGAAAACGATCCTTCTTTGACAATCTGACCAGAGTATTGTCATAGGTTTTCGAGGTAATTCTAGGTCTTTCTGATGAAATTAGCTAGTAGTACTTAGCTAGTATGTCATTAACAACACTTTTAGGCCGCTTTACGTGTTCGGCTATATCCCGTATTGACATCATGGCGCAACTTGACAATTAACTCCCGGACAGGAGCAGGTGTAGGCACTCCTCTACGCATGTTGACAGGGCAAAGGTTGCAGAGAAACTGACTGGGAGCCTATTAGGAGCAATTGACGTAATGTATTTTCTGGAAATTTCGTTGATACGTGTAGAAAAATCTAGAATAATTGAGATGTCCGAACTATTTTGTCCACGCCAATTTTTCTAACTGAATATTTGTTCGTTTGTATTTTTGGTGTCATTTCTCCTTTACAAGCCAAATTTGAAAGAGGTATTTTACCAATTTTCGGAGATATTCATGATTTCTTGATACATTGTTGGGTGTCCGAACCATTATGGCCGCTACTGTAGAACTGTGAATTTAATTTTTTTTTTCTTGTCGAAAAACTATAACCGCCGCTCAGTGAAATTAGTAAAATTGAAAAAATAAACAATTTTTTATCAAACCCTTTCGATTAGTCGTTTGAAAAATTACAGACACTATAAGCATCATAAGTTTAACTTTCTATGAAATTTTTTTGATTGAAATTTATAGCCAAATAGTTGAGATGTGGTCAATTCTGCGATAAAGCTATTATTTCCGTCCTAAGTGTATGCGCGTTGTTATCTCCCGCGAGCGAAGCGAAGAGCGGAATTCAAATAACAAGTAAAGTACATTTTTAAAAAAAATTATAACATTAAAACTAAAAATGGTAAAGCAGTTTTTTTTTCACATGAAAGAAGAGATCTCAATGTTTTATATTAGAATAATGCAACAAATTCAAGTATGGAAAGCAATATCTTTCAAATGACCTCCATTGTTGGCCAAGTGGGTAGCGTGCATAACGCCATCTGGGCCTCGTCTGAAGTATCAAGGTAAGGCATCAAGGTAAGCCATCGCGAGCTCGTGCAACGGTGGTGTTCATTACTTTCTCTAACGTCGCTGTTGAAACGTTGTTGATCTCCTGGCTGATGTTTCTTTTCAGCTGCTGCAAGATTTCAGGCATATCAAGTATCTTCAGTGAAAGAAATCGGGAGCGCTTAAATCTGGAGAACAGAGTCAACATGCTTCTTTATCATCGATGAGCGTGGGCAATAATAAATGCTGAAGCCAACCAGAAATTGGGGCACAAGGTAATACATTGTAGAATTTTATCCAGAAGTAGCGTACGACGCAGTTATACTAACTTGATGAAGGGCTCGCTCGATCGGGTCGTCCAAGGCTATCTAAGCTAAGCTCACTTGACTTGGCCTCACCGGAAAAGCAGGCAGGGACTTCAGCATTGTCATTTTGAATCGCGTTGCGGGTGCTTAGGCAGTCCGATTATGTAGGGCCGACTGAAGTCTACATTTTACGACGGAGTAGGTCGCCCATCCTATGTTAAGGGGCTCGGCAACGCCATGGGCCCGTGTAGCTTACGTCAGCCATTAGCTAGGCCTTCGGGAGGTCTCTCTTTCGTGCCCACTTCACTTCCTTCTCGATTTCGTACTTCTACTTGTTCATGTTTTATTCTGTTCTTCCTCTTCTTTTCCGACTTGCTGTTCCCATGCGCGTTAATCCTGTGTGGGAACACCCTCGTGCATGGGTTTCCCGTTTCTATCGACATACTGTATGTCCCTTGCTCGTTCCTCTGTAATATTGTTCTGTTCGGAAACGGAGGTTTAAACTTCCTAACTCTAACTAACATAACGACGGAGTCGGACTAAGTTCATGGCACTCTCACAGGCAACTGAGTAAGAGTCAGAGACTGAAACTGGAATCAACAAATCGAAGCCAGGACATCTGTCTGAAGCTATGGCTTGATTTAGTAGCCCATTCGAATGCACCCAAAGATATTTATTAGCGACTGCTAGAATTTGTAATAAATTCGGACAGGAAAAATTTCAATAGCAAACCGTTGAAATTTTGAATAGAAATCGTTGAAATTTTATTAAAGTCCCTGAAATTTAGAATAGAAACTTCGATATTTGTCGATGGAACCTCTTGAATTTCTTATAAAAACTGTTCGAATTTAGGATTTTTAATGAAGCCTGCTGTAATATTTTTTATTAGATAAAAGTTCTTCATATTTTCATTACGAACTGCTGGAATTGTCATTAAAATTAGTACTACTACTTTTAACAGAAACTGTGTGACTTTTATTGGAAACTGGCTTTTATGGAACCTGCTGAAATTTTCATAATTAAAAACTAAGATTTAGATTGACATTTGTTATGGTTTTTAATCGAACTCGGAGGATTTCTGTATAAATTATTGACGTTTCCTATGCATACAAATTTTTAATAGAATCTACTGAGATTGCCATTGAAAATTACTGCAAATTTTGAAAATAATAATACCTTTGCAATTTTCATTATTAACCCTTGCTAGCTGAGGAGCTCCTGAAGATCTACTCTGCTGAGATAAGGGAGAGAAATTGGCTCCTGCTGTATTAATAAGTCCATTGATATCTGGAGAGCCCAGGTGGCAGCACCGCCCACCCACTTCCCACGCTCCGTCCCTGGCCGCCACGCCAGGTGCGGCGATCAATGGATCTCATTTCTCGGAACCGTACGGGACGGATAAGGTCATGTTAGCTTATGAGAAAGAATGCAATAGCGAGAGAAATGAGCAGCATGCGTACGCGTAGCTGCCGCGTTGTTTGTCCTCTTGCCGTTCATGCGGGTGCTTTTGAATTGCTTGCGCTTTATTACGTTGATAACGGCGTGTGTTACTCTTGCGGTCACGGGCGGTGTTCTCTATTGTGGGGACCATGCCGAGTTGAGGCTGGTCGCCTTTGTTGTACAATGCGAAAAGGAACAGGGCCTGCGTCTGCTGTGCCTACCTTCGTTCGCTGGAGGGAAACTCTGCCGTAACGAGGGTATATATATATATGTGGCTGTGCTTGCCCTCAAAGCTCGAACATACATAAAGTATGGCAACAATTTTTGTCCGGATTTAAAAATATGCTATTCAAAATCCAAATGTTAAAAAAAAGGGTCCTTGTGGAAACCCACAGTCCGTAGCATAGCTCAATATCGCGACACAACAACCACATATGTTGAACGTTCAGGCACGAACAGACATTGCTTCCGGGGCGCTGAGTGCAGGCACACACCGCACTGTCACCTAGCCAGCGCCGCTTTCACCTCTCTGCAGCTGACTAGCAACGCGCATGCTTAGGTATACAAAATGTATGCTATTGTCTAGACATGTCCGTCCTTCCCTCTTTCTTAGTGGTATAGGATGAGCCTCGGGGCTAGGTTAAACCTGAACCCACCCTCCGGAATGTATTCTGACGGGCCATTTCCCTGTCGGAAAATAGCTATACTGTATATGGGCTTCAGTTACCCAGGGGCTGTCCCGGGTGTTTTTTAGACAGGGGATGTTCCAGCTGGCCGCAATTCCTGCTGAGAAGGTTAGTTTATTAGGTAGGTTCTCTTTACTTCCCCTTTCGTTCCATGAGGTGGACCGCCGAATGGTGGTAAGCGATTCATCACCCCATCGGACTACTATCTGCTCCCTTGTGGGGGACCGCGGAAAGGACCCTCTATCTTTTATCTTATTTTTTTTCATTTCTTACAGATGCTTCTCGTCTGATTCCTCATTACATCCTCTCGCTTAGTAGCAGCGTACTCGGCCAACTGAGATCTTCCGACTGGATACCAAGATAAAATACTCCTACTGTTGAAAGGCGTTATAAACTTACATACTGACCTTCCCTCTTGCATCGCCTCGCTTAGTCTAGGGTGGTAAAGCACTGAATCTAATTATAGTAATATAACCCTAAACCTGGGACCAAAGTCAGGTGCTTCGTTGCAACAGCATAATTTGAAACTAGGAGAAAAGTTGATACTCGGCGGTGTAGGGCTCGGTTGGCCGTCCCATCATACGTTATGAGTTGTCCCTCTCTACATTGAACAAAAAGTATTAAGTTTTAATCGATAGGACGTTACTGAGCGCCCGTGGCCATTTATGATCCGATGCTCCAAAAAATTAATTTCAGTGCATGTCAACCTGGTCTGCATTTCCGCTGAACGTTGTAGAAACGGCCACTTCTGCTGTTTCGATTTCTCAAATACCTACGGATTCTTGCTTACAAGTTTTATTTTCTTACGTAGCAATAGATACGGTACAGGTTTCATTTTGACGGATAAAATATGTGCTAGTAGTTTCCTTTTAGTAACTAGAAGCCAGACATTAACGAGGTTCTAGTTCATGGGTAGGAACGAGCATTTGCGAAGTTTCCTATTCCCCTACATGCTCTCCCTGTACGTTCCTCTAGGCATATGCCAAGCGCTGTATAGCCGGGAGGGGGCTCCTGCATCGTCACTGCATGTACTCCCGTAAGTGCCAGCGTACCGTACAATGAAACGACGATTAAGCAGTGCTATTGCTGCAAGAAACCGACGTTTTAAAATTGATTTGTTAGGTGATGATAGGGAGTTGATTAAAAGTAAGCTAATCAGAATAGGAGAGCTGTGTCATTACAGTTTGTTTCTGCTCTGCTGACCGGCCGATACGTGGCTGATTCTAAAACCAGAATGTACAGTGTATGATCTGGAAGTTTTCGTGCTTCGCTTACTGTTCCTTGATGCCGCGTTGAAATAGGTAGACTATTTCTACTGTTGCCATTATGGCACCATAGGGCATCATTTGGTAGAGATTCGCCTACACGTGTTCAAGTTTAAGGAAATTTCAGGACAGCGATAAATCTAAGCATTTATTCTGTCGTGGTGCTTCGTTAACTTTTTACAGTCCATATTAATCATCAGTTTCCGTAGACATAACGCTGTCTAAGAGGTCTTAATTGGCATCGCAGGATTAATCATATTTCCTAGATTGCTGCTTGTCAAATAGGAACTAATTTCTATTTGATTAATATGAAATACTTTAGGTATCCTTAGACCCAATTATTCTTGAGCATAAAATGGTACGCTACCATGTGTATATGCTGTGACACGAGGTATCTAACGGGAACTTTAAATTTTTTCCGTAAACTGAAACAACAATATATCTCGGGTTAGCTAATGGTTAAGGTTAGTAGGTACGTAAAATTAGTGCTCAAGGTTCGTATTCGATGTTCCCCCTTATCCGACTGAAGTTAGTACTCGCCCGCACGGGTCCAGTGCAGAGTCTTGGCAACTGGAATGTCAGTTTTCTTCAACTAATTACTGAGTACTTCGGCAAGTCGGTCTCGTCTACTTTTCACTGTAAAAAATATTATTCCATGTTCCTTTTATTTCTTTTCCTTGTGTCGTTCGGAAGGAACTACCCGTATCGGATCGGGCCCACCTGCTTTGCCTTCCTTTTACAAATTCGTTTTCATTGTATTTCGTCTGTGTGATTGTTGTATCATTACTCATTAGTAACGATGACACCGTCGATGATAGAAGCGAATGGAATGTACCAGTAGACTAAGCAGAGCTGTGTTGCAATCACTACACAGCTAGGCAACCCCTCCCTACGTGAGGAAAGTTAACTGCAACACGTGCTGTGGTCGCTGTAAAGGATTTTTGATCGCAGTTACCGCTTTTGGGATTGTGATTGAGACAAAATTTATGAGAGGCGGGTAATGTTGTTGTAACATACGTTACCCAAGAAATAATTTAACAGGTTTCGGGGTGCGTCGTAGGTCCTCCAGCTGAGGTTCATATAACATTATTTCGACGTCATCGTAAAATTTTTCTTTTAGATACGCTGCCATACTGCATTGTAAACTTCGAGCCCTTTTTCAACTGCAGCCAGATTGGTTCATACCTATTTACCATTTCATTTTCTTTGTGAGGCCTCCTCTGCGAGCTTCCGATGGACTATAGGATTAGGTTAGGTGCGCCCATCGTATATATACCGTACATTATGGGGAGCTACGCCCATAGGCGGACCTCTCTTAGGTTGCCTTAGCTGGGCTTCTGGGACATCTCTCTTTCGTGTTCTCTTCGCTTCTTTCCATTATCATACTATAACTAGAGAAGTCTCAGAGCGCATACCTCCGCCTAGCAAGGCAAAGGTAATAAAAAATTCAAAATGGCTCTGATTTCCTTTTTATCTGATTTCCTTTCCTACGATTTCCTTTGTATCAACACCAAAATCTAATCGTTTGTGCCTTTCCACAGTAATAACAGCTTCTGTAGTTTTGTTGAAGATCCGTTCATAACTGTATGTTACTTTGCTATCAAGTATAAAATCTGATCGGCACAGAGACAAACAAGACAAGCAAACGAATAGACAGAGCGTCAAAAAAATTTGGTCATTAATTCTTTATGATATACCTAACAACTAATGAAAGTTTCATAAAAATCCGTTCATAGCTTTTTGAGTTATGGTATTTGGAAAAAGAAGTAGATAAACAAACAAATAAATAAAACGCTTCGTGGAGTAAGACCATCACCTGCGGTGAGGGCAAATTTAACGCCGTCATTTTTTATGGCCAACTTACTCGAGAGTTTTGGCAGTTATTGCATCTCAGTCAACCCACCTGACTGTCTGAAAAATCTCAACTTCTTCTGCCTCTTTTTGGGTGGAGTTATAGATTCAACACCGTCATTTTTGATGGTCAGCGAACTCAAGATTTTTTCCATTTTTTACATCTCCGTCAACTCATCTGACTGCCTGAAAAAGTTATTATTATGACTTAACTCCTGCCGCTTTTTGGGTGGTCAGACAACAATATTCATTGCCGTAATATTTCAGCCTTGGTCACATCTACGTCACCCAACCAGACTCTCTGCAAAAAATATGAACATTGCTCAACTCCTTCGACCTCTTTTTAGGTGGACTGACAAATATACATACAAATATACTTGAATCTTCAACGAAAACATCATCACCGCTCTTCGCTTCGCTCGCGGGTGATAAACAGATGAACGGATCTTCACCAAAAGTTAGTCATCTGTTCCTCCTAACATACCTAACTATCCCTGGAAATTTCTTTACGCTCCATCTTTTTTGAGTTATCTTGGTAACAGATAGATGGACAGAGAGACAAACTCGAAAACATAGCCTCCTTGGCGGAGGTACAATGATGCTTTGTTCTGCCCTACATCTACGTACTGTTCCTGTTCGCACTGATCCAGTAAGGGAAAATCCTTGAACATGAGGTTCCACGGTTTTCGTCTCTTCAACTTCTTCTTTTCTCTGGCGCTTCCTCTCGTGAAACATCTTTGCATGCTGCGACTATAGGGAAGTCTACTCTAGAACTTAACTACTAATGACTTGCGTCGTCATTTGCTGACGGTATAAATAATTACCTAAACGAAACCAGTGTTGCTTTTGTCTTCAGTGTGGTACTGTTCGGGAGCAGATCTATTGCCTCCATAGCCGCAGCCAGCCAGACGTTACTTGAAAATGTATATATAGGAAGAACTCCTGATAGCGGTCTCACAAGTGCAATAGCCTATGACCTCGCTTTCCCTAGCACGGCTCTGATTAGTTAAAATTAGCAACAACAGATCTTGCAGATGTAAAATGTCTAGCGTGTGACAGTGCTGCCAATAGTACGTGGCATTTTGTGTATTATATTTACTTTACCAACATCTCTTATACGCAATGTCACGTCATAAGTATTGAAAGGCGTGAACGACTTCCACTTATGAAACTTCTGTGTCTGTGGATTACTTGTTCCTACTGGCGAGTTTCATTTTTACGCCCACATTTTCTGGCTTGGAATGCATTTGAAAACTCGACCTCCTGCTGCTTCTTAGCCCGATAGCTCTCTAAAAGTTTACTCCAACGAGCTCTTGTCCCCCAAACTCGGAAAAAGTCCATTGGGAATGAGCGTTGGCGCCTTCAGATGAGATGGGCTCGACCGGCCAAGTTCTTGTTACGTCCCAACGATGCTCCCGGACTCGTTCAGATGCCACGAGAATTGAATTTTCACTTAACTTGACCTTCGAAATTTTCACTTAACTTAATCTTCGTTATTGTCGCTTAACTTGATCTTCATAGTTTTCACCTAACTTGATCTTCGTAGTTTTCACCTAATTTAACCTTCGTAATTTTCACTTAACTTAATCTTCGTAACCGTGTGAGGCCCTGCAGTAACTTTTTTAACCGCTCAACAATTAGAAATTTAGTATTTAAACATCCGTTGTGATTCTTTAAATACTAAAAATGGCTGTATTTTTATGTATTACCTTTACAAAAGTTCACTGTAAGTTTAAATTTGTTCGCACGTTAACCTTTCTAACCGGCCAAAAAACTATTTGCTTTGTCTGTTTGTCTCTCTGTCTGTCTGTCTGTGTCTGTCACCAAGATAACTCAAAAAGTTAAGAACCGATTTCAATGAAATTTACAGGGATTGTTAGGTATGTTAGGAGGAACATATGATTAACTTTTGGTAAAGATATGTCCATCCGTTTGTTTTTTTGTCTGCATCATTTTTCTCGATGTCATAACTCAAAAAGTTGTTGATGGATTTTAATGAAATCAACATGAGTTGCTAGGTATATAACAAAGAGTATATGACTAAATTTTGGTAATGATCTGTTTGTTCGTTCGTTCGTTTGTCACTGTTTTTAATTTTATGCTTGTTAGCACAATAACTCAAAAAATAATTAATGGATCTTTATGAAATTTATAAGGGTTGTTAGTGATGTTAAAAGACATAAATAATCAAATTTTGGTGCAGATCGGTTTGTTCGTTTGTAAGTTTGACTTATGTTTGTCATACGTTTGTTAACCCTATAACTCAAAAAGTGATGAACGGATCTTCAAGAAAATTGAACAAGCTGTTATTCATATAAAAAGGCACAAATGATTAGATTTTGGAGGTAATGCGAAGAAAATTATGGTTTCAGAACCAATTAGAATTTTTGCTACCATTGCCTCACTTGGCGGAGGTACGGTATGCGCTCTCAGAGTGCTCTAGTTAGTATTGTTACAATAAGAACAGGTTATGAAACGAATGATTCACACACAAAGAAACACCCACAAACGAAGAAGCATAAAATCGATCGCAGCAGCAGAAGGGAAGAGGAAGCGCAGTAAGAAGGGGCGCAGACGTCTGAAATTGCCACCCCCCCCCATGGAGCGCAACTTCCAAAATATATGTAGAGGGGATTGACGAGCCCAGCTTGCTTAGCTAGAAGCGCAATAGAGACCGCATTATAAAATTTCAGCTTCCTAGCTCTTCGGGCGTAGCATGAAAAAGTCAACGGGAAGGTGATGAGGACAGCAAGGGATTACCCGCTACTCGGCGCACGGACCAAGGACACGCTTTAAAGGGGCTAAGAAAGTTGAATAATGGAACAACCTAACTCGCACATAATGCTGCCCCAGAAATACTCAACTCAATCGGTGGGAGCAGAAGCTGGACTAACCACGCAGTGAGAGCCTTTGGCAGTTCTACAGCAAGTACCCTCCTCTATGTAGAGAGTGCTTGTCGGTTCTGTTGCTAGACGACAGCCAATCTAGGTTAAATTGGAAATTATAGTTAATGTTGTTCCAAGCATTAGCGTTAAAGAACGGAAGCTTAGTCGGTAGAATATAAAATTTCTGTCTAATAAATTTCCTCCGGATGCAGAGTCCAGATAGGTACGTGTGTGATAATGCAGTGATCAAAGGAACGATTGCGATCTTATTGCCAATGACTTAAATTATTTGCGGTGAACAGAATAATACATAATTGGTCGTTCTCTCCTCTTGCAAATATCGTCCACACTAAGAGCCACCATTCTGCGCTGCATCTTAGTTCTTAAGTCCGATATAAGTAATGAAAAGAATTGGGTGCGACCAATTTTTATTTTTTCGGCGTAGACGTAGCATTGCCATCCATCTTGCTTTTCTTTTAAAAACACAGCCAAATACTTCTATCAATTTTTCGACTTGTAAGCAACTTGCACCTATAGCTTCTTTTCGTAGGATTTCCTAATCTAATCTAATACTTCTAATACTAAGAATGATCGTCGTGTACTTACATATAAATATATATATATATATCGATTAGAAGCAGTTAAAAAAATTTAGATGCCCACGACGCGCGTTTCGCTGTTCTCCAGCTCATCTGGTGGGAGGGCAAAGTTGTTAAATTTAGTCCTTGAAAGCCGGTATCATAGTTACACCTTCCTATGGTAACCTCTCTAAATTTCGCAAGCTTTCAAGAACTAAATTTAACAACTTTGCCCTCCCACCTGATGAGCTGGAGAACCGCGAAACGCGCGTCGTGGGTATCTAAATTTCTTCAACTGCTACTAATCGATATCTACATTTATGCCATTTCAAGAAAATATATATATTTATATTTTTATTTATTTATAAGTTCGGTGTTGCCCTCTGGGGCATATTGTGGCGGGCTCTTTCCCTGCCACAATATGTTTGGGCATCACGCACCCAAGGGTCTCGAGTGCCTTCTCCGCAGGAGATGTTACAACTTGCCGCAGTTCCTGCTGACGAGGTTAGTTTTGTAAAGTTAGGTAGGCTCTCAATACTTCCCCTTCTGTTTCGGGAGGTCTGGCTGCTGATCGAGGTGGCTGACCTCTTCCCGCTAGACTTCTACTTTCTTGTATTTCGTTTCCTTTCCCTGTGCGGCTTAGCTGAGCGAAAACGTTCAGCCGTGCCCGGAGGTTGGAGATGCTCAACTTGCGCCGTTTTCCTGTCAGTAGCGCACTGACCACTCTGAGACCTACCGGCGCCCTAGTTGGCGCACGTGCCTGTGGTTAAACACAGGAATAGTTCGGCGCTCTTAATAAAATAGATAGGCAAAAATTAGCTCTGGGCTTCCCGGCTAAAAGACTGTGCTGATCCTGCCAAACTTCATAGGAAACTGATTATTAGAAAATATTCCAGGTTTCTGATGATGACACTCGAACAGGATATCTGATTCCGGTCTTTCTGTGACAAATTTGAAGTCCACTCGATGCAGATACATACAGCTTCTCTAAACAATCACTTCCATCGTGATGTGTACTCTCATCTGAGGTTTTCTCCATCCAAACTTCAGCCGCCTTTAGTTTACACTGATCGTCTTATTTTGACTGCATAATTATCGAGGCAAATGGTAAGATATTCTTCAGCGGTCAGCACGAGCGTAGAAACCACGATGATTTCTTGGCAGCAAATGGTTTTCTCCATTTTGGGTTCTTCTTTCAACAGAACAAGTTTTCTCCGAGTCTGAGTTATATGCCATTCTCGAGTGTCTTGGATACAGACCAATATATTCGTTATAAGCAACATCGACTGTGGGCAAAGAATATTGCTAATCGTTAGTAACTCTGAATGCAGTTCTTGAACTTCCAACTTCTCTTGCCGAGCCCGTGGAGCCTGATATTCATTACTTTACTCTACATCGAAATTATATTTTCTTTTGGTTTACGATGTACACATTTTGTAGTAAATCAGCGAAACGTAGAGAAAAAAAATTCCGGCACGAAAATTTTGTTATGCTGAAGTTATCTCACTGTGTATTCTGGATACGCACCGAAAATGAAATTCAGTAATGTTTCAGAGCTTACTAATGAAGTTTTATTTTTTTTTTTTCATGTTATGTAAGGGAGGGAAGGAGTGTGCTGAAGACGAATTTAAGTGTACTGCTCAGTAGAAAACACGTATCTCTTACGTTAATTTGAGTTGGCCGTCGTAGCGTTTTCCTCTATATGTATTTTATTAAGGAAAGTACAGTCAATGAAGAAATGTAGTCACAAATTTCTTGTGATGAAGAAGAAGCAAGTCAGAAACGAGAAGATTCCGCATTGGCCTATATTAAGCAAATTTATGTATCTATCATTGCGTGAATTTTTTCACGCACGGTTCCACTCGTCTGAAATAAATAATCTCGCTGCTCACTAGGCTTTTATAACCGGTTTGTAACTTCGTACGTTGCAGTATATAATGTCGATACATTTCTTTACCTATTTGATCAATTATTCCTTTTGACTGGTAAATCGCAGTTCAAAATAGCCAGATATCTCCGCACGACGTGAACCAT
The DNA here is from genome assembly GCA_001587735.2 of Parhyale hawaiensis. Lineage (NCBI taxonomy): Eukaryota > Metazoa > Arthropoda > Malacostraca > Amphipoda > Hyalidae > Parhyale > Parhyale hawaiensis. The sequence continues at coordinate 28,827,532 of LQNS02276866.1, forward strand.
AACAACTGCATGTGCATTATCTGTAGCTTTCACAGTTGAGTACCAAATGTATTTTATTGATAAGGAAAGCATTTTGGATTCTTTGAGGGTGCACGAATAACGATTTTCTCCTCCATACTGGCATCAATAGCGTGGCTGAATTTTTGCTCCGTTTTTCCTTTAAAGCTGTTGCTTTAGATTTCTCACGAGAGACCTTTCCAGTCTAAGACACAATTGAGCGCAACTTCTGGACCGTGAAGAGCCACAACCATTTTAAAAAACTTCCCAAAACGCGGCTGGTGGCTGAGCGGACACCGCAGCTCGTCGGCCGCATGCAGGGCTGCAGTAAATTAGAGCCTAGAGAGAGTGAGAGAGTCGGTGCTACTTAGGGAAATTATGAAATTATGATGATGAACTCTGATCAGCTTACGTGAAGATGCAAATGCGACGGCGGCTTCTGCTGGCCTTTGCCTGGCAGTGTGGGACGTCCGGATTTTGTGCCGCGTGTTCTCGAGCTTTTTGGCTGTGACGGGACTTGTCTTGACTTAATTTTGACATGATGATCGCTCAAGCCTTTCAGCGCTGACGCGCCTTGTCTTGACTTAATTTTGACATGATGAATGCTCGAGCCTTTCAGCGCTGACGCGCCTTGTCTTGACTTAATTTTGACATGGTGAACGCTCAAGCCTTTCAGCGCTGACGCGCTTTGTCTTGACTTCATTTTAGCATGGTGAACGCTCAAGCCTTTCAGCGCTGACGCGCCTTGTCTTGACTTCATTTTAACATGGTGAACGCTTGATTTTCGATAAAATATGAGATGATCGTTTGCTTTATTTTATTTTCTAGTGAAATGATCATACCTTTATATGTGCATGTGGTGTGCTCCTGTGTTCACAGAGCAGGAAGAGTAAACTAATGCAGCCGACTATATTACTTTTTTTTTAATACGATGCTACTGTATTGGTAACGTGTATCTGTACATATAGTAATATGTTTCGTAAATTATATAATATACTGAGTAGAATAATTAAGACTAAAATTAAATGAACTGACAAGATTACGTTCAACTGATAGTGCAGTCGACTCCGCTTAAGGCGTCAGCCGCTTTCGAGCGAACTCGGCTGAAGAAACGTAATTTGACCTGAACCTAACCGAAGCATATCTTTTACTATTTTATTACTAACCAAGTTACTCCGATTTCGAGGTAGAAGAAATCTACTTAAAAAACGATTTTCATTAATTGAATATTTACCTCAATGTAATAAAACCTGTTTAAACCCTAAATTTTTTTAACAATAGTGCTCATCATTTCATTGCAGGTTTGACGCTACTTCACGAATGTCCTAAAAAATTTCCTGCTTTAAAAAAATCTCAATTACCCAACACGGCGAATTGTTTGATTCCAATATAACAGATGACGTTACGTTCACTTCGCATTCAGCCGATGCCGGCTACTGCCTGCCTAATGTCTGCTAACTTTCCTTATATTTTACTGCAGTTTGAATAAGGTGTGTGGCGTGCGTAAAAACGCACGTCCTACTGCCTGACCGAATCTAAGCAAATATGTAGCCTTGTTTCACCAAGAAAAAGAAATTTAGGAAAATACTTTAGTCAGTGATTAAAGCCGTTAAAATTTTTTTTCAACGTCAGATAGCGTTTGACTGCTGCCATTGTAAACAACAGAACGACGGCGAGATTTCTGAGATCTAGTTTGTTGAAAATTAAAAATCCTATCGAAAATAAATACTCGAGGCACTTGCTCAGTCATCTGACTTGACGGCTATAATTTTAGATTTTTTTTTAGATTGAGAGCTGTGTTCGTGAGGACCCTGCAGGATGTTCGGATTTTATGTACTGCGTACGGGGAGCAAATAACTTTAGTGTGAACTCAACTTCACAGTCATTTAGCCTTTAGGCTTCTTTTTTGTTTCGGTGTGAAATAGTATTCTGTAGAGTATCCTAAACATAGAAAGCGACTCACTTTTTACCCTGGAAAAGAACCTATCGGATTAGATAGGCAGACCAAAGAGTGCCTTGTTAACCAAACGTACGTCCTCGCATTTCATGTCATGTAGTGAAGATATACTCCTCTCTTTGTCGTCCAACCTAATGAGCTTCTACCTTTGGTAATCGTAATAGTTATTCTGTCGTTGCTTGGACAATGTAATGTTTTTGGAGCAAAACTGGGCTGTTGCTAGAAATTATGCTCACGTCTAAATTGTTTCATCTTTTGTGAATTATAAATTATCATTGTCCACTGATGGTACATGCCGGTAAATATTTTGTAGCTACAATGAAACGGTAAGTTCAGCCTGGTGTCACCAGTACCGTAGTCTAATCAAAACATTCAACATTCATTGCTGTTTCATCTTCATTTTGAAAGACGCTATCAGCGCAGACAACTGAATAATATCTTCATAAATTTGACGATGGATGAAACTTGGAGTAGCTTAAAAACTAAATAATTGACTATACGACTCCGCTTTTACAACAATGAGAAATTTCATATCTTTGTAGTGGCGAGTAAAGTCAGTTAATGGCCAGTTGCAGCTCTATAAATATATGCCTGAAAGTTTCCAGGGCTTCAGGGCACCATGCAGGTAAATGTTTGGAGAAGCGAGAATCATTCAGTGTGTAACGCAAAAGCAGAAATGAAGTAATATTTGCTTTAAAATTATGTTAACCAAATTTGCTCAGCTATTTAACTCATAATGATGCCCCCTCCGCTTGAATGCCCGATCCACCGGCCCTTCGGCGCCCCTCTCTGCAAGCCACTGTCGAGTGGGGGCAAATATACTGCATGTAAAATTACTACAGATTGTGTGAACTACTTACGTATGCACATGATTTTAAATGAAATTCTCTTTTTCTTGAAGTTTCAGTATGTTTTAATTCAGACACAACGTTTTCAGAGTTATTTTCCCTCAACGTTGACTTGTTTTGCGAAGTCTGTGTTTCTTGTTCATCAGTTCATTCCTTATATTACAATGAGGTTCCGAAGTTAATTATAGAATATTTCATCTCTGATTAAAAAAATCGGTGTCAGGGTTCGAGTCAAGTACAATGTGATTCGTACGTAAATCGTGTTGTTCCATACGGAAATGTACAATCCAATCGTTGATCGTACCTTTCCCGCGTGACCCACGTTAAATCGGCACAAAGCATATATGATAAACCGCGCAGTGAAATGTTCTCTGGTGCCAGAATTTGTGTTTTAGAAATTCATTACAGAGACGCGGCGTACCCCACACATGACTTCTTCCTACGTTAATATTTCCGATGGAATAAATTTCCGTTGCAATTGTTTTCAGTTTCTGCTGCCGCTGAGGCGTTAACTTTGTAATCACCATCATGCTTGTGCACTACTCACACCATAAAGCTTTACTAAAATGAACTCACCCACTTTACAGTTCTAATCTCAATAAAACGTTCACAATTAAAGCGCCTCATTGGAGTGGTACACTGTTTCATCCAAGTCCTCTGCATCTTTTTCAGGAGCCCTATAATAAAAGTGGCTTCTGATATTGAGCTTGAATCCCGGACATCATCCCTATCAGACCATGGTCTTAACACCAGACCTGAATTCATACTCCTACTTGCTCATGCTTTATTCTGATCGTTCTCTTCTTTCCTGACTTGCTGTTCCCATGCGCGTTGATCTTGTGTGGGAACACCTTCGTGCATGGGTTCCCCATATTTCTATCGTCATACTGTATGTCCCTTGCTTCTTCCTCTGTTAGATCGCAGTTGTTGTGGAGACGGAGGCTCAAACTACTCAATATAATAATACCTAATATAATAACACCCGCGCTGAACGCGAGTACCTACGGTATCTTACTGCTAGGGTTGTTGCATCTGATCCAGTTGATAAGGTTAATCCCCCCACAAAGTTGAATAGGTCCCTTTTCTTCCCCTTTTGCTCTGTGAAATTGGCCACCGATACTGGTGAGCGGCCTATTCCTACTCCTATGGAGGGGGCCACGGAAGGAGTTCTCGCACCATAGTTATTATCTTTTGTCTTCTATTTTTTCTTTTTCGTCTTATTGAGATGCTTTGAGCCTTGTTTTCCTGCTAGCAGTTTTGCACTTGTCAAATTTGAGTCTAATGGAACTCGAGTGACTTAGCTTGCAGCTTCCGGACCTTCCTCTGGAAATGCCGTGATGAAAAAACTTGTCACTTGCGGCGTGCATACGAGTAGATTAGGTCCGCAGCGCTATTAATCCCTTATTCTTCTATTACTACAATAGGCTTAACACTATTTATGTAGGAATGTGAAGATTGCAAGACAACAAGTCTTGTTGTATCTAAGCTGTCCATTATATCTTGAGAAAATTGAAAGTGCCGCAGATCCGTGGTGCCTGCGTATTACCCGCAGCTGAACAAAAGATAAAACGAATTGCGACTTATGCCTTGAGCTGCCCTTCGCGCAATTATTATCATTATTATTAAATCACACCAAACTGGCGACGTGGGAACGGAGAAACTCCATGAGGTTAACAAACCCCCACGCAACCAGCCCAGCGGATGAAGAAAACAAAAGAATGAAAAAAAAGAAGATCTAAGATCACAGAATAGCTCTGTGTACAGATCGTTTAAAGCTGTCAATACCCGCACCAGCAAAGACAGAGCCATCAAGACCATTCCAAACATCCACACACGATGGGAAAAACGAACGGGAACACTGGCCCGTACGGCATCGCAACGG
>LQNS02276866.1:28899300-28911358 GCA_001587735.2 Parhyale hawaiensis
TCCCTAGTACCTGTAGAATTTGCAGGAGCTCGGATGAAACCATCAACCACGTGATAAGCGAATGCGGAGTGCTGGCGCAAAAGGAGTACAAGCGCAGGCACGATAAAGTGGCTCGACACCTACACTGGACCCTTCTGCGGATCCATAACTTCCCGGTCAGTGAGAGGCGGTACGAGCAAGAACCCGCGCCCGCGTGGTGGAAAACGAAGCCGTGTAGATCTACTGGGACAAGAGGATAAAACTGATCGACCACTTGACGCCAACCGAACGGGCATCGTCGTAAAACACAAACAGGAGAAGTCGGCCAAACTGATAGACGTCTCAATCCCCTTCGACGTCAGAATTGTTGACAAGGAAGCGGAGAAGAAGGAAAATTCCTTGACCTTACCATCGAACTCCAGAGATTGTGGCAGATGAAGGTGGACGTCGTTCCAGTGGTCATCGGAGCTCTGGGGGCAATGTCCAAGAATCTCAAGACTGCCTTGCGAGAGCTGAAGTGCGGCCATCTCCACCCAGGAACCCTCCTGAAAAGCGTTCTACTTGGAATAGCGCACATCATTCGCAGAGTGCTCTGAGCCTTAGGTCGCGGGATGTGACCCGGCGCCAGAGTGTAGAGCTGTACATCGCTCAACCGATTCAAGTTGGGTCGTGAAATCCATTCGATAATAATAATGGTCGGTAACATTGTTGGATTATTGAGCTAGTAAATAAGTAGCAATGATCGCAGTACAAATGACTAACTTCTAGATGACTTCATCCATTCGCTAAGCCTAGTTTAAACTGATTAATTGCACTGGCATGTCATATCGTTACTGAAAGGTTATTCCATACTTCAGGGGCACGATTTTTTAATTGATTCCTTACGCAGTTCAGACGACATTTGATTCCATAAAAATCCTCTAACAGAACTCCTAGTGTCTCTGTCGTGCGCAGAGGAAACAGTTCTCAAATAGTCGTTACAATGAAAACTATAATCCCGTTCATAATTAAGAAAATCTCAATGAGATCGCCTCTCTTTCATCGTTCTTCAAGTGTTGTTAAGCCGAGGCGGTCCAGTCGCTCCTCGTATGGGAGGTGGCTAATGCAGGACACCATCCGCGTGGCTCTGCCTGAACAGATTACACGAGCTTTATGTCCCCGCGCAGGTATGGGTTCCAACTCTATTGATTGTATTCCAGGTGCGGCCTCACATAGGAATGATATAGCCGAACAAACGTGTCACTGTCTCATGAGATCAGGTTCCTGGAGAGCCGTCCCATTAGCTAAGCCTTTGGAACGTCTGGCTTTCGTGGCCACTTTGCGTCCTTCCCATCTCATACCCCTGATCTTTTTTTCATCCGTTCTTCCTCCTTTTACCCGACTTGCTGTTCCCATGCGCGTTAATCCTGTGTGGGAACACCTTCGTGCATGGGTTCTCCGTTTTTCTTTCGACATACTATATCGAGGGTTTAGAGTCAGAAGTGGCTATGTCCATTTGTGGCGAAATCGGATTCCTCTCACCAATTGGGTGCCCGTGAGGTATATTTTTAGCGTCAGAAGTGTCTATGCAACATATCTTTGTTAAGAAGATATGTTGCATGAAGAGAGATAGCATTGGCACCCGTGACACTAAAAATATACCTTACCGGCACCCACTTTGTGAGAGGAACCAGATTTTGCCAATATTGGACATAGCCACTTCTGGCTCTAAGCCCTCGATATGTCCCTTCCTTTTCCTCTCTTAGAAGAGCTTAGTACTCATTTAGGGAGGCTTAAATTTTCTTAAGTACTCAAATTGTGAATATAATGAATAGCTTCTCAATAGTCCGGATCTTGCCATGTGAATTTTTTGTTGTAGGTCCGCCATGTAGAGACCAAAATCTACAAAACACAACTTTCAACGGTAAAAATCTTTGGTTAACGAATAAAAAGCGAGTTCCATGTGTCAAAAAACAGCCTGCAGATTATATATTTGATAAGCAGTGCATGTGAAGAAAAAACGGGCGAATGGGTGCGTAAAGAATAATGGCCAACATGTTAATTAAAGGATGCTATGACCTGTTCTACCAGAAGAGATTTTATGGATTGCATAACTTGGAGCCTTTTTTATTTTTGGTTATTTAATGAAACTATTCACCAAAACATTTCTGAAGCAAATTCTGTCGTTTTAGACGAGGGTTGTTATACCCTAGTTCATTTAGCTATTTGATGAGAAATTATTTAACACCCGTTCATGAAAATATGCTTATCAGGTAAAAACTTAATACTAATTCTACAGCGAGCAAACATGAAATATTCCAATATAAACTGCAGATGTGAGCTTTCAGAGAAAAGGGGCCATTTTTTTCAAAGCACTCTCTGTATATATGTCAGTTTGGAGAGCAACCTTACTTCCATGCTCGTTTCTTTAATCCAGCGTGTATTGAGTTTTTCTAATAGTCTAAAAGTTTTCTTACAGTCTGGATCTAGAAATGAGAAAAGTTAGCCTACTTTCAATTTTAAATTTGTCGACCTGAGTCGCCAAGATTGATTTGGTAGCTTGAAGGTGAAAATAATGAATCTAAAACTAGGTGTTGAAATCTTTTTTCAAAACCCTCCAGATCGTATTGTGACAAAACCCAGAGATATACAGAACCATAAACTACACCTTCCCTGACTGCTCACTGAAATCGGGTCTTTTGCTAGTGGGCTTATTGGAGCCCGATATACAGTACGTAAGCGTTGATAAAATGAGTTCTAATAATCACAGAGGTCTCAAACAAAAATTAATTTCTTCCTCGTGCCATAAGGAATGTGTTGCAGGGCATCAAAATTCGTAATTGAATATCTTCAGTTGGCGACAAATTTCATACCTCCGGACATCTAGAATAATTGAAAATTCATTGCGAATTTTAGGATTAAAAGAATTTCATAAGAAAAAAATTGGCTTATAAATGCTATATCTCTTAGCTAGGCCTTCGGGACGTCTGTCTTTCGTGCCCACTTTGCATCCTTCCACTTTCATACTCCTACTGATCTTACTGTTGTCTGTTCTTCCTCTTCTTTCCCGACTTGCTGTTCCCATGCGCGTTGATCCTGNGTGCATGGGTTCCCCGTTTTTCTGTCGACATACTATATGTCCCTTCCTTTTCCTCTCTTAGAAGAGCTTAGTACTTATTTAGGGAGGCTTAAATCTTCTTATAATACCTAATACCTAATGTTATATCTAATGCACTCTAGTATCACATACCATTGAGTTTTTCCAACGACAGATTTGAAGCAATAACCCCAGAAATTGATGTAGACTTGTGATCAAAAAGTTTAAGACCACTTGAAAATGTAAAAAAAAAATGTTTTTGTGATAAATAATCACCTTCGACTAGGGATCAGTAATTCCTAAAGATAAAGTGTGAAAAAGACGAAAATAACCTGCTGTACCAATTTACTGAAAAACGTAAATTTTTTGCAAGTAATGAGGTTTTAGTTGATCAAAATTATAGGACCATAAACAGACATCTTAGGTAACCTTTCGCCAAGTACGTTGAAGTGAGCAAAGTTTGAACTTAGCAATGAGCATTGCCTTCATTCTTGTTGATGACCGCAAAAATTTCTAGTGGCATACTAGGAATGAGGGTTGGAGGAATGTTATCCCAGCTCCTAAAGATGGCATCATGAAGTTCGTTTACTGTCACAAATTGTTTACCATTTATGTAAGCATCTCCCGCCGTCCATCCCGAAAGATTTTTTATTGGGTTTAAGTCTGGTGAACATGCTGGATAACGTAACACAGGACCCCATTTTCTTGAAAGAAGGTCATAGTCTGGCGGCAGTGTGGACTGCTGCATTATCCTGCTGGAAAAATCATTCATCACCGCACACACGACGACCCTCCGTCGACAGAAATTATCTCAGTAACATACATACACAACCAGCAGCTGTTTGACGACCCTGCACCGCCTGAAGCTTCATTGCTCCCCTGCAGGAAAAAGCACCCTACACCATAACGCATCCTCTACCGCTGTGATACTTGGAAAACATTTCAGGAGCTACCTCTTTGTCATGCCAGGACCGTTGGAAGCCGTCAGGGCCATCCAGATTGAACCTTTTCATCAGAAAACAAAACTTTAGACCACTTTTCAATGTGCCATATTTGGTGCTCTCGATCAAACTGTAAGCGAGCCACAACTGTACGCGGAAACTACCGAGGGCCCTTCAGACGCTTTTTGTTCTTCATGCCCTTTTGTCCTAACTGTTGCCTGATGGTTATTGAACTGCAATCACCATCTGTGAGTGACTTGGTTTGCTTGGAAGACTTATTTAATTCTCCTACTCAATGCAAGGGATATTTTTGTCGGTCCACCAGTTGATTTTGCTGTACCATATCTCTCAGGGTCATTTAGGAAGTTCAAATCACAGTTTTACTGCGGTGAATCTCAGCTTCGATTGCACGCTGCGATAAACCTTGCTCATGCAGTTAAACAATTCTATCACGTTCTAATTCGAGAAGTTTGCTAGCTTTGGGCATAATTACATCTTCACACCATCAGTTCAAGCCTGTAAAGGATCCGAAACGCCGAAAATTGTCATAGAACTGAACACTTATTAGCCTGGTCGTATAATTTTGATCAACTGCTAAACTTATTTGACAGAAATGTACATTTCTTATTTGTTACAGCAGGTGTTTCTCGTCTTTCTCTCCTTTTATCTTCAGCAATTACTTCGCCCTAGTCGAAGGAGTTTTTTTTATCACTAAAGCGTTGTTTTTTTACCTTTTGAAGTGGTCTTAAACTTTTGACCGGGAGTGTATTTTACCATATATTAATATCTTTTGAAGTGTAACATATTAAAACAGGGCGATGACCTACGTAATTTTTTCACTACTCAAGGCATGTGTGGGTCTAAACTCTCTGAAGAAAGGCTCGGGAAGAACGATGCCCCTATGGAAAAGCCCTGGTGGGAAAATGCTCCAATTAACACTTCGAGTTAATTTAATATCCCAAATAGGTTAGTTTAAAGTGCATTGTATTAAAGTAAACTAAATTTCATATACTTACTAAGCTGAGCTAACATAACTTAACCCAGTGGTTCCCTATACTGATCAGCGTAGACCCCTGCAAAGAAAGCTGTGCATCGTCATCGACCCCTACTGTTCTAGTTTTGGATGATGCACTATGCAGCAATTAGATAAAACCTGTGTTACATAGGATGAAGAAAAATCGCTGTTTTATCAATTTTAATTAATTAGCTACGTAACATAAGTGCAATCAAAGTTGCAACATACCCGGAATAATGAAGCATAGTAAAAAACTAAGAGGGAATATACTATTAACAACATCATTTAAGTACGTAACGTAAATACAATCACAGCTGTAAAATACACCGAATAATGAAGAATACTAAAAAACAGGAGGTAATATACTAACTAAAATTCCCTATATTAGGATATTCTTTTCTAAAGATTATTCTAGATATGAAAGATTATTTAATAATCATTTATCAGTTACTGCTTCCCGCCAGTGGTTCAAATTGCACCAGATTGTAAAAAAAAGTAATTTATGTTTTTTAGAGATTGTAATTTTATGTGTCGAGAAACCTTGACAAAGTTAAAACTTACAAAACCACTAGATTTAGTTTAGGTCCCATTAAAATTTAAGCAAATACTAAAAGAAAACTCTACGTTGGAAGAAAACGTACTTCAGGGGAACTCGGTAAATCGCAAGAAATGCGTAAAAAAACTTATATAATACATATTGATATTTTAAGACGTTTATTTTAATACCACACGCATAGATTTTTCGTTGCAAAATTTATTTTCAGCTTTTGAATACAAAACACGGGAAGAAAAGTAGAGGATTTCTTTAAAAAGACCCTTAGGGATCTATGGTAGACCCCCTGGGGTATTTACGGGGTCTATAGACCTCTTACAGGGAACCACTAACCTATCCTAGCCTAACATCTTCTAATCTGATCTCACCTAACCTTAACTTAAGCTATTGTGCGAGCTCAGCCAACTCACATTTGCACCTTCAAATAGTTGATGAAATTTAGTTTTTACAAGGTAATTCAGTGTTTACTTTGTATTATAACGTACTTCAAAGTAGCTCAGCTGAGTGAGTTATTAAATTTTTTCTATAAAATTTTCACGGGGCTGGTTTTTTCTCGATGTTTTTTGCTGGCGGCTTTTCCCCGCAGGTCGTTTTTCAAGATTCCTGTATATGTAGGCATAGATTTTGTGTTCTCAATACCGACGCGTGATTTTTTTCTGTGACAGATGCCTGGAAGGAATTTTCATATAAATCCTGGAGAGAATCCTATGATATTCTGTATCCAAAGACACCTCGCCGAGCCACAGACGTCTCGGCAGATGTTCCTGACATACAACGCAGCAACTTATTGTGCGGAAGAGACAATAGGCACACGACTGTCATTCTTATCAATGATAAAAAAACGCAACCTCTTCCCTATATACCTATAGCAGCGGCACTTCTTCTTCTACCACCAAATAACTCTTCTGTGTCATCGTTAATTGTGCGTAGTTCGTTTTGACGATTTCTATTCCATTTAAAGATTCAGTCTGTGCCCTCGCGACGTCTTTTCCAGACGCCCACTTTGCTTCTGTCCACTTTCATAATCCTACTGAATACTGATGCTACTTTCCTCTGTTCTTCTTTCCTCGCTTTTTCTATGCTCGTTGATCTTGTTTGGGAACACCTTCATGCTTGGGCTCCACGTTTCTATCGACATGCTGGATGTCTTTTCTTCTTCTGTGGGACCACCTTTGTATCGGATACAGAGACTTGAACTGAGCAGTATAACTTACTGAAGATTAGGTTAGTTGCTCGCTGCAGGTCAGCATTATCTCGAAATCAAAACACGATCATATATACAAGTTTGCTTTGCATGTGTATTATATTTATGTACATAATAATTATATTGACAATCACATGGTAAAAATAACCATAAGAGGACGAGCACCTGTCAATTCTAAGACAATAAATGAACATTTGATATGTATACGTGAATGTCAAGCCTATTGCTTGCAGCGCTATTTAAGCTACAATAAATATTTAGAATGACTTTCTTGAGTTTGGTCTCATGCTTCTTTTTACTAAGTCGTTTAAAACATAGCAGTTAGCTAGAGTGAGAGAAGGACGACTCACTCGTAATTCAAGTGGGGTGGCCAGCAGCAACAGCCCACAGATATAGGTAGGGATGAAGTAAAAAGCTCCCACACACAGTAACAAGCTAGGAGGCCTACTTATCTCTAGTCACTCTCAATTATTTTTGTAAAAGATAATTTTTTTATACAGTATGCATATAATGAAGAAAGTCAGAAAAAAGGTTTGGAAGGAAAAGTTAAACTCGCCGATAAAGCCCATAGACGCCTATCATCAGGAGGCCCAATCGGCCAAGACCAACCGAAGAGCGCAGGCACAGAGGAGAGCGCAGTGCACTACAGGCCGGAATGGAAAGGAAGGGCACGACAGAGATGAAGAGCAAGGACTGAGTGAGGCTGTGCGGGAGGAGATTTGAAGAGCTAACAGTATAAAAAAAACTAAAAAAAATACACAATTGAAAAATTTAAAGGAAAAGAATATATGACGATTCAGTTAAGACAATAAAGAAAATCGATTGCAAATACTCTCGCGATTTGGTGTTAAACACCTTAGGGGCGTGCACAGCTTTCAGTTCAGGAGGTAAGTCATTCTAGTATTTGATGGCTCTTTAGATAGAAGCTTGCTGACTTTTACTTTTGGTGTAAATGGGGATGCATAAATTATCGGTAGTATTGAACGTAGTTTTATACCGGTGGTTAATATGATGCATTTCTATGTTATTCTTTATATACAATTGGCGTTGATTTAGGATTATGGAATAAAGGTTAACGGTTGTGAAGTAGCAGATTATCTTTTCTATGGTTAATACGCCAGTCCGAGGTACAGTAAGGAGGGCTAGCGCTCTGTTTTGGGCAGCCTTTAAAGTTCCTCTTGTTAACTGCACCCGAGGCTCCCCAGGCCACTATGCCATAATTTTGGTGCGGGTACACGATACTGTAATACAGTTTTAGAAGTATATCTGGTGGTAAACAGTGAGATAATTTGAACATTACGCCAGTTGCTTTACTAATCTTAGATAAAACTCTACTTACTTGCTCATTAAAATTCTGTTTACTATCTCTAATGATGCCTAAAAACTTAAAGCTATTCACCCGTTTTAGGTTGGTTTCACGAATTTGAATAATTTTGTCGCGGATAGGATTATGCGATATCACCATATAGTTTGTTTTATCAACATTTAAAGACAATCTATGAACTTTGACTCATTCACCTATTTGTTCAAGTCCCGCATTTACCAACTGACACAGCAGACCATAGCTAGCTCGGAACATAAAGACAGTAGTGTCGTCAGCAAAATGGACGCATTGTAGATTAGGACAAGCAGAAGACATATCGTTTATATAAGTAATAAACAAGAGTGGACCCAATATTGACCCTTGAGGTACTCCAACAGTAATACGTCTAAGTTCATCCAACAGTAATAGGTCTAAGTTCAGAGTTGCTTCAATCAACTCACACAAGCCGACGGCGGTCCTGCAAATATGACCTGAACCAAGAGTGCATAGCACCTCTAAAGCCAATGTGATGTATTTTATCAAGTAAAATTGTGTGATTGACTGTATCGAAAGCTCTTCTAAAATCCAGAAATACTGATAATGAAGTATTTTCTTTTGGGTCAAGGGCGTCATACGTAAAATCCAGGAACTGCAGTACAACGTCCGCAGAACTCCTGTTCGTTCTAAAACCGAATTGGTGACCACATAATTCATCAAACTTTTTAAGAAGTCGCTCATCCGAACATGCATAAGTTTTTCGTAGATTTTAGCTAATACTGGAAGTGTTGATATTGGTCTAAAATTACTTTCACCTGCTTTGTTGCCGCTTTTAAAAATGGAAATAACACGAGCTACTTCTAGGCATGAGGGAAAGACACCCACATGTAGACCATTAAAAAGTTTTGTGATTACAGGGCAGAAATGTGAGACACAGGTTATACACAAAGATAGGAATGCAGTCATGGGAACAACCTTTGTCAGGCATGGAATGTATGATTCGGTTGATTTCATGAGGGGTGGGTGGCAGGACGAGCAAAAATTGAAGCATAATTAGGAGCGCCCCTATATGAAATGGCAGATCTCTCGACTGTTGGTATTGCATTGTCTAATTTATTACCAATGGATGAAAAATAATTTTTGAATTTATTAGCTATTTGGTAGGAATCTTCGATGATATTGGCAGTATCATCCTCCAGAACAATGTGATTTTTTTTCTTTTTGCTTCTGCAATCAAGTGGATATTCCAAGTTTTTCCACGTCTTTTTATGTCATTACGACATTCATCGAATTTATTAAAAAACTACTGACTTTTTGCTCTTCTTATTATCGAACACAGAATGCTTTTATATAGTGTTCCGCTTCGCTGCTCCCAGGTGTTGCTTAACACTGTTAATACGACAGTGCTAAACATCAAGTTAATGTGTAGTTATCTGCGCATGTTCTGCCGAATGTGTTGTGGTCTGCACGACTTCTACCGGATTTGTCTTTTTGTATATCCGCCGGATAGTCGAACAGATGCCAGCTGTACACCCTGAGGCCAATTATAGGTTTTCAGATAAAAAAAGGTTTGGTTTCTTGGGACGGTTCCTAGATGACCTTCATTTCCTGTGGGGTATAGGACAAAAGCCCCGGGAGGAAAAATCTCCGGGAGGAAAAATCTCCGGGTGGAAAAAAGCTCCGGAGGAAAATGCCACCCAGAAAAAAGCCCCGGTAGGAAAAAAACGCTCCAAAGGAAAAAGCCACCCAGAAAAAAGCCCCGGTAGGAAAAAAACGCTCCGGAGGAAAAAAGCCACCCAAAAAATGCCCCGGTAGGAAAAAATGCTCCGGAGGAAAAAAGCCCCAGCAGGAAAAAAGCCCCGGCGCATCACCTAATGTACATTTGTCACCCGTACTTCGTTATTTTGAAGCAAGTTAAATCATACTGCAGCTACTACATTTGCCTACCCTAACCTAATGAAACCAAGCCTAACCTAGTTTAGCTTTCCTAATTTAACCTAGCCTAACCTAACCACATCTAACTAAACCTAACCTATTCTGACCTCACATTACCTAGTTTCTTCTAACCTAACTTAACTTGCCCAAGTTCACCGAACCTCACCTCGTTTAACCTAACCTATTCCAAGCTAACCTAACCTAGTCTCACCTAATATGACCACAGCGTTTTTAGAGAAAACCAGGCTTCGCCCCCCTAACCTTGCCCAATGGTTTGAATCCTTGTGTAATTACAATTACCTAACTATTTCTTTGTAAACAATTTGATCACCAACCTAACCTCACCTATCCCAACATAAACTTACCTAACCCAACTTCAAATCTCACATAATTTAAGCTCAATTAACCTAAGCTCACCTCACCTAAGCTCACCTCACCTAAGCTCACCTAACCTAAGCTCACCTAACCAAAGCTCACCTAACCAAATCTAACTTTGCTGAACCTCACACCACCTTTTTCAAGGGTTCTTGCAACCCAGGTTAGCACATGCAGATGCTAGGTTTAATTTAGCTTCGCACAATATCGCTTAATTTAAATATTCTGCATTCATTCAAATATGTTGAAGAGTGCTCAGATATAGCTTCACGAGAAAAACAAAGCATTTTTCCTACCGGGGCTTTTTTCCGGATACCTTTCCTGTGACGTGTCAGTGCAGGTGATTTGCTCTCTGCCAAAGCCTGAAGCTAAACTTGACATTGGCACTAATTTCCAGGATGCACAAAAAACACAATCCACAAAGTCAATCGCTGTGGATCACCGGTTGACTCGAGCAAGTAGAAACTCGCCCTGACAGCGCATCAGATGTTGTCCTGCATCCTATCCAAATTGTGTGTCCTGCATCCTATCCAAATTGTGTGTCCTGCATCCTATCCAAATTGTGATCTACCAACGTTGTCATATTTTTTACACACATCTTGGCTCCCTTTAGTGGCCTCTTGTTTGGTTTCAAGCTAGATGAAATAAATTGCAGTCACTTGCCTTTATATTAGAATCATTTAATTGTACCCAGTATATTTTAGCACAAAATACTGAGATCCTTAAATAATATTTCTTGTTCACCGTCGTGTATAAACACAAAAGAAACAAAAGTACAATATGGATCCTAATCGCCCCATGCTAGAGCAGACTGGCCCCAGCATAAGAGAGGCGAGAACAGGACGCGTCGCTTACCTCACGGCCGGAGCACAAAATGCTCGCCTGCATTTTTGTCCCCTTGGGACAGACTGCCTACTCTGTCTGGCCTTATTATTTGGCTGCTGCTCGCTGTGTGTGTGTGTGTGTGTGTGTGTGTGTGTGTGTGTGTGTGTGTGCAGATCAGGGGTGAGGAGTCGCAAAGGGGACAGGGTCCAGCTCCTGGAACCAGTGGGTGTTCGATTCCTATAGTATCCAACTTGATTCCTACCCCTGAGTAAAATTACTGTCAAGAAGGACAGACTTGTTTACGTTATGGATTTATATTTGGCGTCTGGCACCTGCCGGTGGCCAGTTTCTACTGTAACTTCTAGTAGCTATCTAAAAATGCCAACTCTGGATTTCGACTACGTAACAAAATTAAGGCGCCGCCGCTTTTTGAAACGAAACAAGTTTAAGTCAAAATCGCCGACCGACCTTTGCCCAGAAACTCGTCGCTGGGTGTCAGCTTAGCAACTTTGCCGTCATGGCGGTGCAGAAGTGGCCTAGGTCCGTCATGACCGCAAGTCAGTGCCGCTGGCGGGCAGGTTCAGTAACTCTAAAAAATTTCTAAAACAACAGCAACGGCGGCCGTTAACACTTGCGAATATGGCATTACATTTGTCTTGTTTTGTTTTGGAGAGAAACAATTATTTCTTTAATATCATGAAGAACTTTGAAAATCTCTCTCTCTCTCTCTCTCTCTCTATACCACAATTCGGCTTCTGGCATCTAGGCTACGTCCTTTGTGTTCTATGCTACGTACGTAGCATAGAGACCACCTACTCGCTATAAAACACTATGCTAACCAACAATGAGCTTTCT
>LQNS02276866.1:28918490-28931625 GCA_001587735.2 Parhyale hawaiensis
TATGTTAGTATTAAGCATGAAAACCTCAGGATACTGTGTCCTAACCTTGTTGGACGCAGTCTCCAGATGAGAAATAAATGGGATTATTATTATTATTATTATTATTATTGTTGTTGTCTGCGTAAACAACTGAAAAGTATAAAGCTATTCGAGTTCTAAGCACTCTACATTAGATGAGACAGTCCAAACTACACTGGCGCCTGCTAACCGCTAACATTTTCGGCAGATCGTCTAGTCTACACGCGAGTATTGGAAAGAAGTGCGACTTGTCAGTCAGATAATCTGTTGTTCGTCATACAAACACCCAGGGCGTGAACGAGCCTTTAGAAACATTTTTTACCAATATCAATATAACATTCACTCTTATTATTGGCCTCGCAACATTCAAACTACTACTCAAATGGAAGAGTGGGACAAAGAAACTCGGACAGTGTCAGAGGGCGCTCCCGCCCAATGCTATTCAGCTAGGTGATCGAAAAATAGTCAAAGCAAACGGATACCAATCAATTAAGGCTTCGTTCAGCAACTGTTAATAGTTGCTCTTACCACGCACCCTATGAATATCGGCTTAAATTCCCGCATTATCTGCTGTTTTTCGTGCTCATTCCTGAATTATTAGGCTTAGACCTCACCTGTCCACTCCTCCCAAGTGGGCCTCATGGTATGTTGATAACACTTCGATAAACTCTTTTTATATTCAACATAGCGACCTGGAACGAAAATAAAACAGTTCTTGGAGAAGCAAGGAATAAATTTATCGAAGGGGACGTGCATGCATGCATGAATGAGCACTGGCTAATCACTAATGTAACAGCAAAATTAATTTTAGAACCAGTCCAAGACATTATGGTGTCGGAACATTCAGACTTCGTCGTCGACAGTTTGTATCGAGCTACGAACTTGCGTTTCTTGCTGATAAACAATTTCCTGCATCACCAAAACCAGTCTAATCAATTTGCCATCAGGCCCACTTAAGAATTTGAGTGGGCAGTCAAGTATTGTGATGTCTTTATCCTAAGGTTGCGGTCGAAACACAAAATCTTTGGAAAATAGAAAAGAAAGAGTAACAATTGTAAAACATGGTTGACTTAATTTAAGCTTTCGCCAAAACTCGTTCGACGTAATTATCTGCCCTGGCAGCGATCGGTACCTATGTTACGAAACTTGCTCTTTATATAGTTTATTTTCTCATGTTTTCTGGTTAAAAATCAAGTAAATCAGTCTTAAGGATATCTCAGGGCTCATAGGATTAGGTTGTTTGGTTCGCCCATCCTCTATCATGGAGAACTGCGGCCCCTGAGGGATTTTGTAGGTTGTGTACACTGAGACAAAATTCGACGCACTAAGTGCATCAAAAGTAGATGCATTTTTGTCCCAAAACCGAAACACGCAAGTGCATCGTAAAGAGAAAGTGCATCATGATGATGCATATGGGTTCCTATGATGCACTTGATCACGTTGATGCACTTATGGGTTTCGGTTTTGAGACAAAGCCGATGATGCACCAAGATGCATCAAAAACAGGTAAAATTGATGCAACTGAAAAGACGAAATTTCGAATTACAATAGCGATCTGCGTGTTAGTAAGTAACCGAGTTTCGTTTCGCACGTGTAACAGAACTACAAAGCTTTTGTTCACTTCCTTTTTTGCGGAAATATGATTTACTGACTGAAATACGTTTTTCTGTCTGCTGCGATGACACATCAAACTACGCAATGATACACCTACGTGCATCCTGACGCTTATCTGTGAAACACCTACGTGCATCCTGATGTTTCTCTGTGAAACACCTACGTGCATCCTGACCCTTCTCTGTGAAACACCTACGTGCATCCTGATGCTTCTCGGTGAAACACCTACGTGTATCCTGGCGCTTCTCTGTGAAACACCTACGTGCATCCTGACGCTTCTCTTTGAAACACCTACTTGCATCCTGACGCTTATCTGTGAAACACCTACGTGCATCCTGACGCTTCTCTGTGAAACACCTACGTGCATCCTGACGCTTCTCTGTGAAACACCTACGTGCATCCTGACGCTTCTCTGTGAAACACCTACTTGCATCCTGTTGCTTCTCTGTGAAACACCTACGTGCATCCTGACGCTTCTCTGTGAAACACCTACGTGCATCCTGACGCTTCTCTGTGAAACACCTACGTGCATCCTGACGCTTCTCTGTGAAACACCTACGTGCATCCTGATGCTTCTCTGTGAAACACCTACGCGCATCCTGATGCTTCTCTGTGAAACCCCTACGTGCATCCTGACGCTTCTCTGTGAAACACCTACGTGCATCCTGACGCTTCTCTGTGAAACACCTACGTGCATCCTGACGCTTCTCTGTGAAACACCTACGTGCATCCTGACGCTAATCTGTGAAACACCTACGTGCATCCTGACGCTTCTCTGTGAAACACCTACGTGTATCCTGATGCTTCTCTGTGAAACACCTACGTGCTTCAAAAATTTTCTCATGGTAGCCATTAGCTAGGCCTACAGGACATCTGTCGTTCGTGCCCACCTTGCTTCTTTCCCTTTTTTTACTTCTACTAATAATGCTTCGCTCTGTTCTTCCACTTCTTTCCTGACTTGCTGTTCCCATGCGTGATAATCCTATGTGGAATCACACTCATGCACGGCTTTTCTTGAAACACCACACTTGTGTCTAGGAAGGCTTAAGCAACCTCTACAATAAGTCTTAACAGCAGAAAAGTATTGATTTGCTGGTTTCTTTCTCCTACTTGTCTATCATATTTTCAATACAGAAGAGCAAATCTAATTTGTAGCGCTGTGCAGGACACCCTTTTAACGGCAGTAGCTTGTATATGGGGACATTTCGGAGATATATAAAGAGCAAACCATCAATACTGTAATAAAGACCAATGTGTGCTTATTGGTAAGCTATAAGTTTCTTCTGGACTAGGCTTGAAGGATATCTAATCCAAGGCTGCAGTGCTTTGAACGACTTTTTTTTTGAGGTTTTGGAGTTAGTTCTTTGAAGCGACTCCAAAACTTGTGTCGAGATGTCCAGTCGCCTGTCCCTCGGACACCTGACGTTGACCAGTTGACATTTACTCTATTTCATACACGCTGCCCGCTCGGTCAGCACGACACAACACGACTGCGCTACCGAATGAGCAGCAGATATTTGGAATAAAATCACATGGCAAGCAGGCTGTGCACTTAGAGGTTACGGCTGAAAACTGTGCAACACTTGGAGAAAATTCCATAGGTGTGGATGCTACGCTACTGATTGTTGAGCGTTTTTGATTGGAACGAAATAGTCTCCTACTGTAGTCCAATCTTTTGCAGATTGACATTCGACCTTAATTTCTCTGATTTGACAGAAGTACGCTTTGAGGTTATCAATTCGACGATTGTCGCCCAAAAGAGATATCATGATGACACGCATGTAAATGAACAGTCGTATAGTCAAGTTTTTCCGCCTGCATTTTTGATGGCTCTCATCCATTGTATAGCACAAGTATGATGTATTTATTGGCCGTTGTCAATTGCATCGTCACACAGCCAGCGAATGATATGATACATTTCACTAGTGAATAGTGACACCTTACATTTCTTAATGCAAGAATAATGGTCTTTTTTAAATGTTAATGTACTGGGAACATTTCAATATAAAGTTTTATAAACAGAACGAATTTTTCAACTCTTAGTTTCTTTAAAAATTGTATTAAATTGCATTCCAGACTCAGCAGTTTCTGACGCAAAAAAACGACCCCCGGCTAAGGCAAGTTAAGAAGCCGGGGTCGGGGTAGGTACACCCAATCTTGCCGAGGCCGCGGTGCGAAAATATGGCCGGGTTTGATTGGGGCCTCAGCTATACTGTCGTGCTCTTAGTGTTCGCGAGCTCCTGCTTCCATGCCGTCTGGATGTGGAAGAGAGCTGTCTTTATTTTTATCCGCCAATCCTCGTGTTTTTGACTGATGCGGTGATCGATCGTGTAGACGGAGCTTCAACGGCTGAATGTGGTCAGAAAGACCTGTTCCCCAAACACGCTTCTTTTTCCGCCGTAAGTTTGCGACCATACGGAGGCAGTGGTCGTAAACCTCTGCATGTACTGCATGTATCACTGCGCGGCAAAACTCGCAACGATCGTCCCACTTTCATTGCTCCCTGCAACAGACCTGCAGCACGTAGGTACATCCGTTACTGAAGAATTGGGTGGTGTTGGTGGCGCGGCGAAAGCTCCACTCCTAATAACTGGTCGTAAATATCTGATTTCTACCTGCACGTATAGTTAGTGACGTCTACGGGCGGCCCTGTGTTGTTTACGTGCTCTGCAGGTCTTCGAACTGTGGAAGCCCACTGTTGGCGTGCCTTCATAGGAATCCCGGACTTCACCTTGGTAAACTGGCGTGAAGCTTTGAACTCAACTAACAAGGTCATGTAGTAATGATGGCCTTTCGTGTCCCGTAGAGGACAGGTAGTTCAATCGAGCGTGCTCAATACACAGTAAAGTGCTTAAGCGACCGCATAATTAAGGAACAGCGACTTCCGCTTGACCGAATATTGGCCAATCGGCGGTCACGAAGACTATGAAACCAGCCGCAGTGTGGACGGAAAGGTTCAGTCGTTCTGCTTTTTCTCGTATTCTGAGCTGCAATGATTGTAGCTGTCTCAAGAAATTATAATCGCTACAGAAATGCACCTTGATAAATCGAGAAGCCCAAAAATATACGAGGTCTTTATATAAAGACACGATGATAGCAGCAGCTAACACTTCTGGTTGCCATTTCGACGGGGTGCAGGCTAATATCTGTCCTGCCGTCGTTTTGAATTGGAAGTCTATACGTGGTTCATAGAGATTAGTTTCGTGCACCTTTTTTTATGACGTGCTGAAAATGAGTGACAAAAATCTCGAGGAAAGATACGCTACCATTTTTTACTTTTCTTTTTAACTTGGGTGAAGTACGACTGAACCTCTCAATAACCTTCAACGGCCCATGAAGGCGGTGTTTTATCAATGGCCCGGTTTTTAGGTACTTTAAAGCATTTTTAAACGGCCGAAAGTCCATTGAAGATGAACATCACTTCGGAAGATTTTCAACTGCAATGAACTGATGAAAATGTTTAAAAATACCGGTTCTTGTGTAGATTAGATTAGATAGGCGGCAGTAGACGAACCAACAGGCCCATGCTCAAAGAGACACCGAAACTTGCGCCCCGGCCTTCTAAGGGCTATTGCCAGTAGGATATAAACGACTGGGGGAAAGAGAAGAAGAAAAAAAGGAAGAGGAGGAAGAAGTGTCTCAGCAAAAAAGACGATCACGAATGCACGAAATTATGATCAATAGGCGCTGATATGCGGAGTTAAAGATGTCAGACAGTGTAGTTGGAGCGGAAGAGAGAAGAAACGGATTTAGGAAGCCCCGGAGGCTTTAGCCGTGAAGAGTGTGCGACTCCTGGAGGAGGAATCCTTAGCTGTGGGGGATGTCTCTCCCAATGTAAGTCAAGACGATTTTTAAACGCATTGACTGATTCTTCACTAACAACGTCGGAGGGGAGTCTATTCCAAATACTGACTGTGAAATACGGAAAGAACTGCTGACTGAAGGTCGTTCTTCGAGCTTTGTGCTTGAGTTTTAGACTGTTGTTTCGCAAGCGATCCTTTAGGTCTCTTTCAAAGAGTCCCGTTGTAGATACGTCGTGGAAGCCATTCAAATACTTGAATGATTCTATTAGTTGCCCCCTGAGTCATATTTGCTCGAGAGAGATCAGACCCAGTTCCTTTAAGCGACATTCATACGGCTTGTTTCGCAACTGAGGTAGCAATTTCGTTGCTCTGCGTTGGACTCTTTCCATGTTATCGATATCTTTGCACAGATGTGGCGACCAGAATTGAACAGCAAATTCTAAGTGTGGCCGCACTAATGCCTTGTACAGGGAAACGATGATGTCCTTGGACTTGTATTCAAAATTTCTGGTGATGAATCCGAGTACTCTGCTTGCCATTTTCACACTCTTGTCAACTTGTTGACTGTGCTGTAGTTTGTTTGTAATAGTGATTCCCAAGTCACGTTGTTGGGTGACAGGAGCCAATTCTGTCCCATTCATTTTCAATGGAGTTGAAGAATTCACTAGCCCTACGTGTATTATTGAGCATTTGTCGACATTAAAGCTCATCTGCTACGTTGTGCTCCATTCCATGAGGTGGTTAAGATCTTGTTGGAGCTCGGTTTTTTTCGTGGCAGGATGACATAGTTTTGTATCATCCGCAAATTTACTGATTTTACTACGGATGTTGAGATCCAGATCATTGATGTATATTGAGAACAGAAGTGGGCCAAGCACGCTACCTTGTGGAACCCCTGATGATACCTGCGTAAAGTCGCTTGTCTCTCCTTCAAGCTTCACTCGCTGCTGCCGACCCGTAAGCAATGCCTTAATCCATCGTAAATGGTCTCCCTGGATACCATGGGCTTCCAATTTTTTCATTAGCCGTTGATGTGGGACTTTATCAAAAGCCTTTTGGAAGTCTAGATACACAAGGTCTACACCCTTTTCTTCATCTTTAATATCGGTGGTTGGCTATTGCAATCAGAAAGATTTTGAAGAGTTGAACTTGACACACACACTCGTTTATCACAATTTGATGACGTTTGAAATGAAGCACCTGTGCGAAAAGAAAAACGTCTGAAAAAACCTTCAGAGAAGGATTAAAAGGAGTACAGGACAGAACAGAATTTTGATGTTTGGGACAGGGTCAAAATGGCCCTCATTTCCCGGAAGGTGTCATTACCAGCGACCGGCATTGTTGTGCTGGAGTCGGGAGCAGAACTCGAAGGCGCACCTTTGCTCGGACGGTCGTCACTCATTTTCGACACCCAGCAGAAAACAAACTGTTCTCAAAAGCAATCGCCACGGGCCATTTGTTTACTTCATCTACTTCAAACTCGCGCTGACGACGCTTCATTTTTTGCCCTATACCCCAGCCAAACGACGAACCACCACGGTTCACATCGGGTGCTAAGCTTTCCTACAAATCTCATTACTTATTTAAACACCTTGCTCACATACACAGTGTGCGGTTGCTAGACCAAATAGCAAGGAAATTGTAGCTCTTTCTTCCACGATACTTGTTGCCTGGGTTTCGAAAGTTGCTTAGCGACAATGAAGACAAGTTGTACGCAAAGCCTCATTGTTTACATGCAGTGATATGACGTCATTTGAGGTGCGGCCAATAACCATCCAGTGAATACCATAGCGTCATCACCACAAAATTGCAACACCCTACATTTCCTGACACCAATTTACGTAATATGGCGCAGCCAGTCTTTTATGGTATTTTGAGCTAAAAACGTTACCAGTGATATGAAAAATCGTAGCTTCATCAATTAAAATATAGAATACTTCTTTGAATATCTTTCTCTGTGCAAGAGTAGGAAAATGTTTTACTTTGACTTGACCGTTTTTTCATACCTACGTTTTCGGTGAGCTATTCTTATATAATGTTTCATTTAGGCGCTTCCAGATGGTGCTGCGGTATATATTTATATACTTTTGAAACGGTCCGACATTGCTCTATGTGTAATTGATAAACCATTTTATGGCCTTAGGTGATGATAGAGGAGATAGTTGAATTTCCCTATTTTACTTCTGTTGATAATTTACATCCTGTTCGGTCACTCCCTGATTGGCTGCCAGCCGGCCGGACGGCATATTGTTTGGTGTTGCTACGCGCGATTGATAACCTGAAGTTAGTTAAGACATGATTCGTGCGTGCTGTGTTGCTTCCAGCTCTTGGAGTTACGTGTGTTTGTGTAACTGTGCTAAAAAGTTGTAAGACTTTGCAAGAAGTATCAAACCGAAGTCCTTTATTGCTTAGCCCTAGGACACTATAACCATGAGTAGTAAAGCATGTCTTATGCCTACGCTATAGCCACCGATAGGTATGTATGGTTTGTGTTCTATAACAAAACTAATCATTAGGAGAAATTCATTATCCCATAAGCTCAAGCTGCTGGTATAATAGGTATAGTGTTGCAACATTCGCGACCTGTGGCTGACTAGCTGAAAAAAGCAGACTTCGATTTGGTCCTTGAACTCTTCTGCTATGCGTGTTGAAATTCTAACCCTCCTCACTCCTCAGGAGGCCCAGTTTGTTATCTTAATGTTAGTTTAGGCCTTTTGGAAATCCTTCAGTATCTTCTATGGCTTCCCTCTTTCGTACTGATCAACCAGTCTTTTATTTCGTTCTTCTTCTTGAATGATGGCGTTGTTGCTATCAGACGCTGTTTCTCGTTTTCGGGGACGAGTTCGATATGCAAGGACTTTTCCTTCCTTTGGAGCGGGGAACGGGGAATATTTTTCAATAAGGGAAATATACTACGATCCTATAACTGGGCTGGCAGCTGTAACAGTAACACCTGCAACACCAGCTTGCCGCATTTGAATGGCGGAAACCCTGGATGGACTACTCGCAATTTCGAATTGCTTAAGTACTTACCTAGTTGACGGTGTGCGCTATCATATTCTTTACCTCATCCACCTTGGGGCATACGATCGATGGGCCATCGAGTTAGGATCAAGAATGATGATACTTAACAGATTAGCGCACGCGGAGGGCCCAAGCTGTCGTACACTCCGGGTAATAAGCTTGTGGCGTCACAAGTTACTTGTACGTTGATAAACAGCTATTTTCCGTTGTTTCTTCATTGACCCATTTGCGTCTTCAGCAAATCCTACAGTGTTTATGGTTGCACAAAATACGTATCAAAACATCTGCAGTCTTTTTCAGCTTTCTGAAGCGTAAAATTTTGAAAGAGCGCTAGCTTCAGGCTTGCAAACGAGCAGATGAATTCAACCCGGCCATTGCCGCATGTGTCAGAAGCACTTTTGGCCTCAAGTTTGTTGTCGTTAAAATGTAATTAATGGAATGAGTTTTATCCAGAGTAATACGGCATTTTCGAGATAAAATCATGAGTGAATATCTCGAGGTTTCCGATATTTTCATCTTCTACGAATTACCTGCTATCGTCTATGGTTTCAAACCGCAACAACAAAAATTGGATGATAAAATGCCGAGATAGAAGAACTGTTTAACAATATTTGTATAGGAAACATGAAAGCACAAGAGAAACAAATTTCTTTCCTTCAGGCGAAGTAATATTAAGACAAAAGTCTATTCATAATGCTCAGATGCCATACAATTTCTCGGGAAATTGGCAAAAAATATCAGCTACTATACGCTGCTCGCGGTAAAAGGTAAAGTCAACTTGACCGTAACCCCAACTGGGAAACCCGCATGCACTGGTTTGTGCTGCAGATATAAACCAACAGGCCCCAGAGGAGTATACGGCTGCAGTCGATCACAGATGCCTAGAGCTATGGCGCCAGTGGTGGAAGACTCCATACGACAATATCTGCGACCCCCCAACCCTCCCTATT
Source organism: Parhyale hawaiensis (assembly GCA_001587735.2). NCBI lineage: Eukaryota > Metazoa > Arthropoda > Malacostraca > Amphipoda > Hyalidae > Parhyale > Parhyale hawaiensis. The sequence goes on from LQNS02276866.1 coordinate 28,927,900, forward strand.
CCTGGGAAGGTCAGTAAACCCACAACAGTATGCAAACGGGATGCCGACCGATCACATCAAGCGCGCAAAGATCTTGCCAAGCTGGAAGCGAGGTTCGGGCCTGCGGCCTGGAGAGTCAAAATCAGACGCTCTAGTCTGCTGCTACTGCGGATCTGAATGACGGGTATAGCTATTTTACTGTTTAAGTGTTGCGTTCGACTCGTGGTAACTAACTTCCAAACAAACGTAACCAGCTCCCCACATCTAAACTGGTTTACAGAACGATGTCGTTGAAACTGGTGAATTATAAATCCATATTTTTCCCCCAATGATGCTGTAATTTTACGGTAAGAGAAGATCGGCATCTTACAAACGGTCCGACCGGATGCGAGCCTGTTACGGAAAAACACCGTAAATAATTATTTAATACTACAACAATTTGGCGAACAGTATCCATTGATCATTGCCTTTTCTATACTAACTGTGATATTCAAAACTCATATGTAAATTATGGTAGACAATCTCTAGTCTTCGATTAAGTATGCTACGATCGAATGACCTCTTATGATGTCACCCCTCCATCGTACGTCTGCCGCGTACGGCAGTGCGTTAACCTGTTCCGTATCATCATCCTTGGTTAGGATAATTAGGATTGTCCATCCTATATTATGGGGAGTAGAACCCCAGGGTGATTATGTAGGCTGCCATAGCAAGGCCTTTGGGATGACTGTCTTACGTGTCCCTTTTGCTTTCTTTCATTTTTATGGTCTTAGCGATGATGCTTTGTTCTGTTCTTCTTTTATGACTTTCTGTTTCCATGCACGTTCATCCTGTTTGGGTCTGGGAACACCTTCATTCGTGGGTTCCACGTTTCTCTTTGCATACTATGCGTCTCTTCCTTTTCCTCTCTTAGAACAGAGTAATTTCTAGTGTTGTAGTTTTAAGGGAGGCTTAAACTTTCCTATGCATATAATAATAACAACGATCTTAACTCTTCTGGAGCTTCAGCACTATTTAATTAAAGTAACCTATTTTGTGATCCTTTTGTTGCCAAAATGCTGGGAAAATTCGTTTCGTGATACAAGCATTCGCTCGTTTTACGGGCGGCGCTGTGTCGATCCTCGGTTGGTGTTCTTCTTTCGTATCGGAAGACTCTTTGCGTCCATTTGCGCTTTTCTGTGCTTTTTTCTACTTTCATCGGCAACTTTTGTAACTCACGATGTGGCCCACGGGATACTTCAGTGCTGCTAAGCGGAAATCATGCCCAAACTGAATAGTTTCGAGAGATTAGTGATTCTGCTGCAGTTGATGAACTGCACTAAACCGAGAATAAACTATCTATTCTTAACCGAGATTCAGAAGAGATATCTGTACTTTTTGCAGGAAATACGTAAGTTTGGAAAAAAACATTGACTCCGCAATGCAAATTCAGAAAATTTCGTAACGCAGTAAAATCTAAGGAGTGAGTAATTACCTCCGCCCAAAAGCTAATGTTTTCGTCGAGTTTGTTATTCTGTCATCAAGATAAATATAAAAGTTATGCACCGATTCTACGAAATTTACAGAGATTGTTATGTATATTTGGAGGAACAGATGAATAATTTTTTGTGAAGATCCGTCCATCGTTTTGTTTGTTTGTTTTGTTTGTTTGTGTGCCTCATTTTTCTCACTGCTGTAACTCAAAAAAGTTTGGACGGATTTTTATGAAATTCACATGAGTTGTAAGGTATAACACGAAGAGAAAATGGCCAAATTTTTTTAATGATCCGTTTGTTCGTTCGTCACTGTTTTTAATTTTATACTTATTAGCACAGTAACTGAAAAAATAATGAATTCAACTTTATAAAAATTATAGGACTTGTTAGTAAAGTAATTTTACAAGACATAAATGATTGAATTTCGGTGCAGATCGGTTGGTTCGTTTGTATATATGACTCATTTTTGTCATTATGTTGTTAGCAGCATAACTCAAAAAGTTATGAACGCATCTTCAAGAAAATTGCACAAGCTGTTATTACTATCAAAAGGCACAAATCATTAGATTTTGGAGTTAATACACAGAAAATGATGGTTTTAGAGCCAATTTGAATTGTTCGTTACCGTTGCCCCGCTTGGCGGAAGTATGCGCCCTCAGAATGCTCTAGTTCCGATACGTTTTTGTATTTTCTTCCATGTAGGAGAGGAACAAGACTGCAATTTTAATAAAAGCAAACTTGTACACCAAGAAAGATCGTCGCAAAACACCAGCGGCGCTTCGTGTGTCTAGAAAAGAAAGGCAAAATTAAGAATGATGACATGTCTACAGGCGTACAACCACGATTACCAAGCAACGTCCGCAGCTGCTGTTGGTGTGAATCGGCGAGAGGCCGTCAACAGGCGATTCTGTCTGGTGCTGTTATACGCGTAACTCTAAATGCACCGGGTGAGGTTGAGGACCTCGCCGGGCGCGCCGTGTTAATTGATTTTTCAATGGATGGGAGTGAGGTGTGGGACGAATTAATTGGACTCTCATTTTAAATGGAAAATTCATTGCGAGATACGAGTATTTCATGGTATGAGCTACAATATGGAACGAATTTAATTCATGACCGTCGACACAAACGTACTTGGATTCCCGAGCTAACGCAGTTTTCCCTTTCCTATGTTACGGGGAGTAGCTCGCCGGGCGAACGCCTAGAGTTCGGCCCTTTGGAGATATTTACGTTCGCATCCACACTGCTTCTTTTGTTTTTCACACTCCTCGTTACCTCTTTTATTGCTTTTCCACTTCTTTCTCAATTCTCTGTTCCAGTCCATGGATCCTTCATTTTACTCGATATACATGTCCATTCTTTTTTTTTCTTTCAATCTCATCGTACGCTGTGGGCATAAGGAGGATCAAACTGTAGGAACATTGTAATAGTAATCTTATAACTAACGTGGTCCCCCCCCCCTTTCTACGGCCTCATATATCATCTCCATGCTGGCACCATTCCATAAACCTGTCGTGAGGAGAAGCAGCAGTGCGTTAGTAAGTTCTAAAATTGTGACAGCAAAAGAAGCGTATGAAGCACTTTCCCATGTGCTGCATATCACTTTCTCCTGCGGAGTAGAGGCGGTTGAAATGAAATCGTAATCAAAACAATCTGTCATGTGACCGTCATAAGAAATCGAAAATACATCAATTAGATCTTCTGGGGACAACGAAATCGTAGCATTTATCTATACAACCTGCAGAAATGCGAACGTTATTACATTCTGGCATGATGTAGAGAGCAGTAACTGAGGCCCAAACGTACTGCATTTTGCGGAGGCTCCAAACATAACAGAAGTGGGTCCATTTCACATGACGACCTTTAGCACTGACCGGCACAATATTGATGTCATTAGCATAATAGAGTGCGCTCACTGAGCCCCAGACGGTCCGTCTTGCGTTTGCCTCAAATATGGGCTGTGCGGCCGTGCATATTCAACGGAAACACGCAATATTGCCGCGCGTAGCTGCGGCAGCGCGGCCAGACACGTGCGCCCGTGGTCTGCTCTTGATCGATGGCATCCAAATTACTTCCTTACATGAGATAAGGTCACTTCTGTGCCTGCTGGGATTGCTTGGTGCTGGTGTGACCCTCTGTTGCGGCATGCTACGGCGTAGTGGGAGTCCCTTCTGTGCCTGCTGGGATTGCTTGGTGCTGGTGTGACCTCTGTTGCGGCATGCTACGGCGTAGTGGGAGTCACTTCTGTGCCTGCTGGGATTGCTTGGTGCTGGTG
>LQNS02276866.1:28959778-28975071 GCA_001587735.2 Parhyale hawaiensis
GATCGTTTGCGCAGCGCGATCGATCGCGCACAACATATACGTCTATAAAATAACACGCATCTGCCTAATACCCTCGTTGCGAAATTCTGATACTCAAAATAGCAAACCCGCCTGACCTCTCGGGCGAGAGAATGTGGTCAGGGGTTGCGGGGAGCAGGCGGCTACTCTGTTCTGCATCTTGGCCTACGAAGGCGCAGTCCTGCAGCCTACAGTCGACGTGTCCCCTGCACGCCGGGGCAGTTTTCAGTGCCGGTGATATTGCCAAACGGCCCGCATTGAGTCGGACTTTTGCTTGAAATAGGTCATTTTTATGATGAGTGTAGTACTGTTAAATAACGGAAAGCCTTTACCTTCAACTGACACGCTAGAAAGTTTTCACGGCAATAGCATGGGAACTCACGATGGGACCTTGTCAACGGTAGAGCGATATTACGGTAACACCTTCGTGTCTACTGCCCAGATTTGTGATGCTCATGTGAGACACGACAGGATTACTGTACTACAAAACCATATTTCAAATTTGATACGTGATACCTATACTGATCACTTACGAATACCACTTCCGACATTGTATTCCTTTCAACAAAATGTTGAGCGTGCCACACTTGGCTACCTGCATATATATAGTGCTGAAGCTCAACAAAGGGGCTGTCCAGACGCATTAGACGTCATGTTCCCTACTTGTGCTGCACCGATGTGCGCTGCTACGATGTGGGAATGCCTTTGTGCGTGGGTGCCAAATTTATATCGAACTCACTCTAAGTCTTTTGCTCTTCCTTTATTGAAACGACGCATCGTTACATCCGGTGAGGTTAAATGAACCTATTCATCATCAAATAATTTATCTAACTAATAGCCTTTATTATTCTCCTGTATTATTGTTGGTATTATTTTTTCTCACGCACTATTCTACTGCGCGTCCATTTCCCGACGCATAAAATCTTTGCATCCTTTAATATATGACATGCCCTTTGTTTCTTCCTCTCTGCGTTGCGTGCAATTGAATTTTTTGGGTGGAAGACTCATAATTTTAGCCCGGGGACGCACATGCATTGGCACGAGCAACTGGCAGCGAGGGTGAGTAGCTCACTCATCGTTTTGGAATATATTTAAGCTCGGTAGTATAGATACCGTAGCATGAACGACGTGCAAGATGCACATCCTCGCATTGCGTCCCTGATGGGGCATAGGATATGGGCCATAGGGTTAGGTTAGTTAGGTTAGCCCATCCTATGTTATGGGGCGCGGCGACCCAAGGGGCTCGTGTACGTTAAGCCATTATCTAGGCCTTCAGGACGTCTGTCTTTCGTGCCCACTTTGCTTCCTTCCATTTTCATACTCCTACTTGCTTATGCTTTATTCTGATATTCCTCTTCTTTCCCGACTTGCTGTTCCCATGCGCATTGACTCGTGCATGGGTTCCTCGTTTCTCTTGACATTCTTTATGCCCCTTCTTTCTTTCTCTTTTTGGATCACAGTGTACGCTGTGGGTAGGGAGGCCTAAACTAGGAATATAATGATAATAATCCTCGCATTACTTTGTTCCCATTGATAGTTAGTGTGGTCATAGTATCACTTCACGGACGCGCGATTGTGAACTTCCGCGACATATCTCGTCTTTACTGCGCATCTGGTAGCAGGTATCTAAAAATAAATCGTGTGAAAAACTAAAAATAAACAGGGGTGCAATTTTAATTGATTAGATTAACCAGTTCAATCCAGCCTGAAACGTGCTGCTGAAAAATCGTTCTCTTAAGAGTACACTAGTAAACTGAGGATGAAATAGTTTCTTCTCATGGATTTTTAAACCTACCCCGCTGTGAGTTTCACATGGCTGCCGGTGTTCACTCCACAGGACGACTGGGACGTTACACAGACGATATACGGCGCCCTAAGAAAACTCGAAGACAACGTGGAGATGACCAACATGACCATGTTTGGCCCCACCGTCAGAGACAGATTATGTCAGGTGAGTACAACATGGCCATATTTGGCCCCACCGTCAGAGACAGATTATGTCAGGTGAGTACAGTCTTTACTTTTGTCTGGTTGCTGGGCCAGCGCTGGATGACGGGCGACAGACTCTGCCTGCTGCTGCCGCTAACTGGCCGTGTTGCGGAGCTGCCGTTGAGGTTGCGGTCCCGTGTGACGCTCGCCCTCATGAAGTGATGGCCAAAAACGCAATATTTGCGACATGTATATTGATGCACAGCATCAGTATACGATATACCTATATTGTTTTAGGGATATGCTAACACTGCCGTATAATCCCACATGGGCTTAAAGTTTTCAGCACGCCATTAGTTCAGAATTTGGGTGACTAACTCTCTAACAAACGAGGAATTTCAACACAACACACGACAGCCCATTTGAAATTTCCCATACTTGTCACACCGCACCGTCGGACTACCGTGAGAAATTGGCACTCACTCCATGTATAGGGATGCATTCGCAGCCGCCGCCACACTCATTCGAAGTCGGAGCGAGTTTAGTTTAGTGACCTCGTCGGAAGCAAGGACTGCGCTTGTGCAGGGCTCCCACTGCTTGGGATTTTTCCCAAGATCTTGGGATATCGACGATGGGCTCGGGATCTTGGGAATTGTTTCCAAACTTGTCGAACTCTTGAGATTTTTACACAGTGATAAATAAACGTGCATTTTTTTTTTTTTGCCTTAGCGTGAGCCTTTAAAACTTCTACGGACTGTGACACTTCTTCACAGTGAAAATAAAGGCTGGTTGCATCGCATACCATCATATATGATGGTATGCATCAATGCACATTCGCTGAGCGCAGACAGTACACACGACCGCATTACATCTGGCAACGGAGTGTGATGCGAGTACCCAGGAAGCAAAGAGCGTAACGGGAGGACTCACGAAAAATTAGCACTAAAAAGTGACGTCATCATCGATGAAGCTATGGCTGAACAGCCTAGGAGTATTTTAACTAATTTCACCAGAAAAATCGTCCTAAATTGCAAAATTTTTCTCTAGCGTATAAATAAATGAAGATAATATATACTAATTTAGCAATTATCTATAGAAAATTGCAGTGCATGTTGGTGGAAGCTTTCACAACACTAGCGCCGAATTTGTTCCCTTTCGGCCACTCAATTTAACTTCTTTTTCTTGATTAAAGCTTTATTTACACTTCATATTCACTTCACAGTACTCTTCACAGAATATATCTATTCCTTACTAATATATCTATTCCTTACCATTATAGCCAATTCTGTACGCGAGAGAAACCACAGTAACAGTTAGCCATTTCCCGAACTTTCTGTACTTGGCGACAACATTTTTCGATATATTGCAGCTCAAGTAGCTGGCCAGTCTTGAGCGGGAGACTGAATGAAATAAATCGACATAATACGATGATATTTTCAAGAAAACCATAGACGAAGGTCTGAGGCCCACACCTAAAACACTTCGACTCGTCGATGTGATGTAAATTTGCTACGTGCAGTCACAGCTATGTTTTATTTCAGTCCTATTGAGTCCTCCCGTTGCATTCTTTGCTTCCTGCGAGTACCTCACTCGATCCGTTTACGTTCAGCCAAGGTTTGGCTCACCCTCTCAGGCATCCAGGACTGAGAGTGGTTGCTCTATATGCAGCCCAAACATTACTTGATCGGATAAAAATAACATTTTTTAGCATGGTGAGTGCTGTTAATATAAAATCATGCAAATACTCGGTATAAAATTTGATAAGTACGTAAAAACAATTTCGGGGGGGGGGGGGAGAAGCCATTGTTTAGCTCTTGCTTCGTTGATCGTACAGTTCTCGTTTTGTTGCGTTACCTCTTTGTAGGGCTATAAGCAGGTAACAGTAACACTTTGCGCGCCAGTTGTTCAATTGATTTCACTGTGTTGTGTGCTGGCAGCCTGGCACTCAGCGCGGTGGTAAATATATTTAACAGTGAATTAAATCCATCTTCATTTGCCCTTTATAATAAAATCGCCTCCGAAAAAGAATACTAAGTCTAACTGATCGCGAATTTGCAGACTGGCTTGAACAGGACAATACAAATAATACAAAGGGGCCGTTATTGTAAGGGCTGCAAATTCCCATGGACAAAAAATGTGAACCTCTCGGCGCTACTGAATCACAAAGAATCGGTAAACCATACAACAAACTTTCAAAGCGCTCCATCATCTGTGGATATCACTCAGTTTCTTGACAAAAAGCAACCCGGGCGCTCAGAATAAGTAGCAAAGAGTGAATTGATTATTGTTGGATTCTTCGCGGCATATAATATACGTTCTTCCCATGCTAACTACTTTGGCATCATGTGTAAAATAGCCTTCCCTGATAGTGAGATCGCCAACTGTAGGTCTGTAGCAGTGAAACAAACTAAAATTGTTCATGTTATTTAAAATGAAATTGCATTTTAGGAAAAGATATTCCTAAACTCAAATTTTGGGACAAGTGGTGCGTTATTTTGACACTAATAAAGAAGACGTAGTTGATGCGCTGCTGGATAGTTGGAGAAAGAGGTCAACAACACTGTCGCTGTATTTGTAGACAATGATGAAAAGGAACTTCATGATTAAAACGTCAGTATCATATTTCTTCGATATTTTGTAATTATAGTAGACCTTGGGATTTTCTCTTTAATCTTGGGTAATTTTGGGACAGGACCTTGGGAATTTCTAAAAACCTCAGTGGGAGCACTGCATGTGGCAACACTTCGGCCTGAAGCAAGGGTTCAGACCGTTCAGTAGGCTGCTGGACGTGCGTGTCGTTGGACGTGCGTGTCGCTACACGCGTACATTGGCGCCCGATTTTTATGACTTGTGTGCAGCTTACAACTGTTGCCTGCGTCGTGCTGTCACTGCCTGTTCTTGTGAAGCGAGAGCGTGGTTGTATTGGCAACAGTGGGAGCCTTTGTCCGTGTGTGTCTCACGGACAATAGCCGTGTGAGGCCCAGTGCCTGAGAGCCTGTTGTCATGGAGGATATGCTATGCAACGTGATCTGAGTTTCCGCAAGAGCGCTAGTTACGTTTTAGTATCCCATTGCTGTTCGGCGTTTGCTTGCTATCGATATGATGTGCTCCTTGCATGTATGTGCTACATTTTATTCCTTCTATCATCACAGCCCGTTAAGGGATATACGAAGTGCACAGTATGGTGAATTCATCGATCGGTACTTTCACCGAACGGTAATTTCATGGAATAGCAAATTCAGCGCCGGGTAGTTTCAGTGATTGGTAATTTTATCAGCTCTTAAATTCATTGCTTGGTAAAATCATCGCAATGGGTAAATTCATCGTCGGAAACATTTATTGAAACGGACACCTCTTCATTCAGTGAGAGGTTCGATGAACATATGTATTAACTAGGTACAGCTTGTATTGAAACATAATAGGGATAAATTGCTGGAAAAAGGGGTTGTAAAGTTAAGGTAACTTAAATAGTTTAGGGTAGTTTGAACATGTGCTAGCACCAACTCACTTTTATTTTTATTTTTTAATATTCGAAGTATGAAAAAACAAAGCAATTGTGAGCCATCTGTAAAGATTCTTTTGTCCACTGTGATAACTACTGAATGATTATTATTCCTTTGAAGTTTATTTGTTTCATACACTCGTCAATGGAACAAGCTTTTAATAGGGTTTTTGTGCTTTCACACCAACTTCACTCTCAAGAATATCATTCCTTTATGTTAGTAGGTTTTTAAACAATTTTTCAACCGCTGATATATAGAGTAGTTACGTATTATTACTACGGTTCTCCACTGTTTCTACGTCATTAAACTAACGTGCTAATAAATGATTGATGTCTAACTAGCATTCTTTTCTCATAATTTATCGATTAGATCTGTTTATATTAGTAATCAATTATATACTTGTGCCGTCAATTTCAAACTTGCTTAAATTTTCAAGCAGTGTATTTACCTCGGGTGAATTCACCAAACAATGACTTAACCAGACGATGAATTTACCATTCAACGTCATTACCAGGCAATGAGGAGGCAGAGGATGGGCCATAGGGTTAAGTACGTAGGTTTACCCATCCTGTGTTATGGGAAATACCACCCCCCGGGTACCACATAGGTCACCTCAGCCTTAACTAGTCCTACAGGACTTGCAGAACATGCCACGACAATAGCTTCACTCATTTTTCCAATATTACAGATGTTTCAACTTTCCATTTCTGGGAGAAGTATTTACGTAAGACAACTCTTTCATCGGAACTTCATTTGAATCCCTACAATGTTTCATGAGCTTTTGCAATTAACGTGATCATTTGGTGGGCCACTCTATTAGCTTCTGTAGAAATCTCTAAAAATGGGAAGGGCTAGAGGTCTGTCTGAGGCTGAAGAAGCAAAAATAGTGAAAGATATGGCTAAAGGAGCACCTGTTTAGGATATTGCTATCAGGTGGCCGCCATGTTGACACGGTGAAGCTCATTTTAGCCGACCCTTCAACATGGAAAAAGCGCTCGGAATCTGGCGTCCTGAAAGTTGTTAGTACTCGGGATCTTCGTAATGTGAAAAGGCAATAGTTAAAAAAGCCAGGACAAACCTCAAAGGCTATCTTTAGCGAAGTAAATCTCCCTGAAGTCTCGAAATCAACAAGATGCCGGTTGCTGAGAAACATGGGGAAAAGTGTTACACCTTAAAAACGACCTCCTCTGACTGCCAGGCACAGGGATTCACGGCTGAAACGGTCTCGAGAGCATATAAAGACAAACATGAAAGTGGCACTTTTCATCAATGAAACTAGGGTAACTCTGGACGGACCAGACGGTTGGGGGAAAGGATGGGTTGGAAACTGCCAAAAGCGTCATACTCGTTTCCGTCGCCAGCAATGCGGAAGAGGCATTATGATTTGGGCGGGGGGGGGGGAATTGTTGGAGATGAACTTGTTGGTCCTGTGTGTGCCAGAAGGAGTAAAAATAACTGGTGTGGCTTATTGTCAGCTCCTTGAGTCGGCCTTACTTCCATGGCTCCATGGCTGGATGATGTTCCACAGCAAAAGCGTCGCAGGTTAATATTTTAACGCGATAATGCCCCGTCTCACTCTGCAAAGGCAACACAAGTGTTCCTGTCATCGTTAGGATTGAAAGGTAACCGTTTGATGGTTTGGCTGGCATGCCCTCCTGATCTGAATCCTAGCGAAAACTTGTTGTTAATTCTGAAGCAAGCTATTTACAAGGATGGAAGACAATACACTTAAAAAAAAAGACATATGGACAGCGATCAAGATATCTTCAAGCGCTATATCTCTTTCTAAAAAAAAAGACAGAATCTCTCGACGAGAGAATTGAACTTGTTTTCCAGAAGAAAGGTTTTTATATAAACTATTAACTATGTACTTCATTGTTCGATCATATAATTGGACTTTTTAGCTAAAATAAAACATTGCATAATCATACTTTTCATTTCAACCATTTTTTAATAATGGCAATTGATAAGTATCTATAAAAGCTAATACCGGAGCACGCTTGAAAAGTGATCAAAACCTTCAAACTTTTCTTAAATAAAAACTACACATTAACATGAGCTGAAAATTTCTGCCAGAGTTTCATTTATGGTTCCAAACATGCCATGAAAATTTTCCCTTTTCATCAGATAGTTTTAATTGTGCATTTGCAAATGAGTTTTGGCAGTTATCGTGGCACGGACTGTATTTCTTTCCTGCCTACTTTGCTTGACTTTCAATTTTTCATGCTCCAAATGCCCAAAACTCCTTAGTTTTTGAGTTATATTGATGTAAAGAAATTTAAAGCGTCAAGTAGGGTACTACGTGCGCGCCAATGTTAGGGCTAAATTTGATCGTTCAGCACGTTTTCCGATCACATTCCTGCCCACGCGCTTACACTGAATCGATGTTGATGATTATTTGGGTGAATGACATGAGAATTATCAGGCTTGAGCCCAATGATTATTGTGAATGTTAAAAACCCCTTCGCGAGTAAAATGACAAAAATCTATGGAAAAGAATCAGCTTGGAGAAGTTGGCATCCCTTGTTCTCTGTTGCATGAGCCACTCTGAAAATTATACCCAGGGTTCAAAATCTGGTGGCAGCAACCCTTGTATTTTAATTTTTTTTTAACGACACGGATGTAAACTCAGACGACGTAGTGTCCGCCATACAGTAGTGTGATTACGTTAAATGCTAAGTTTGAAGCTGCAAATATTTTTTCCTAACCATGAAATATATGAAGTTTTTATTTTAAAAATAATGTCAACTGCTTTGGTGGGGTTAGAAACGTGCTGAACTATCAAAACTAGTGCTAACATTGGCGCGCACGCAGTAAAATACTTGAAGCTTTAAATTTCTTCAAGTCATTATAACTCGAAAACTAAGGAGTTTTGGGTATTTTATCATTCATGAAAATCGATTTATTTTGAGTTTTTCTACCTATGGTTGAAATTTGTCCGCCTAAAAAAACACCCGGTATAATATAATCTAGGATCATAGCAGTATTCCATCGAGCGCGATATCTACTTTCCATTGTTCCAGTGTCCTGATTAAGAGAATCCCTTATCATACTCCTCAATGGCAACATCCTAATTTTCAGGAATAAATCTAGGTCAAGGTTAAAGAAAAGTACCTTCTGGGTCACATAACCATCCTCTTTACGCCACAAGTTGGCAATGAGGATCCTTGTAGTTATTTCGGAATCCACTAATTTCAATACAAATCACGTAGGTACTTATTTCAAGTTTCGTCATCCCTCTTTTGACTATCTCCGACACCAACTTTGCGTTTAAGTAAAAAAAATTATAATAGACAACACTGTTGTAAAAAACTGATACTTTCTGTTGCTACTTCGGAAGTGAAGTGCTGTGAAAAACAACATTTTCGAAGTGAGTGTCATAGGTAGTTCTTTATGGTCACCACGACGGTATTCTGACGCTTCTGGCGCACGGGATATTGGCGAGACCGTTAGCCAGCTTGATGGTTGACATCCATAGCATTTCCGATGTACCTACGTTCTCAGTTCTGTCAGAAAACTGCACTGCTCTACCGAAGGAGGTATAGACGGCGCACTAACTTCCATTATTCGGAATGAAATCAAAGATTCAACAGCCAGTGTACTTGGAGTTTGCATGGGTACCGGTACTTGGAGTGTCGTCAAAGACTCAACGGGTATAAATGTCTTAGACATGTTGCAGATTATCTCCCTTTTTCCGCATTGGACGGAGATTTCATCCGCTCATGCAAATATTTATCAACTTGAAATTCTGTCTTGATTTCGCTATGATGACAAAGTACGTGCCGAGTATATCCATGCTACAATGACGGAAGAATTACGAGGGTCGTTCCAGAAGTAATGCCTCCTATTTTCTAACTCAAAAAGTTGAGCTGCGAAAGCGGAAGTGACACCACTAAAACGAGCGACCTTGTGTGCTCCAGAATTTATTTTTCTATATAGTCAACACCCTTCTTAGTGCACTTTTGCCAGCGATGAATGAGAGCCTTGATGCCTCGGGCGTAAAAATCAACGCCTGCCAAGTCAGTCCATTTTTCAAGGCTGCACTTAGGGCGTTGTTGTCGGGGAAGCGCTGCCCACGCAATGCGTTCTTCAGAGGTCCGAACAAGTGAAAGTTTAACTATACCAGGTCGGGACCATACGGCGGGTGAATTCTAAACTGAAAAAGACCATGGCAGATAACACAGACTGAATTGACTAGTTCGGAACCTAACGGCCTTCAGTGTAAATGAGTGCGCAGTAGCCACAGCACGTGAATTTCTCCCAAAAACCTTGAGGGCAGAGACAGAAAAATTTAACCCATGTCACTCATTGTTGTGCACATCATGTAATACAGAGTCCGGCCATCCTTCGTTTAGGGACAGGTTCACCAGATGACTCGCAGAGCACTGCCTGCTGGATGAGCTAGATCTAGAAGACGTAGGTGACTGTCAGCAGCCGGAGCCCATACCGGTGAGCAATACTATAACCATCCTAACAGTTACAGTATATACTGCAAAGTTCATATACAGGTCTGTTCAATTTTTTGAGTTATATTACATAAGACAAACATGCAAACAAACAGATCACAAAAATTTGGTAATTTGCTCCTCGCAATATTCCTATTTTCTGTCAATTTTATGAAAACCCGTTAATAACTTCTATGTTGTGTTGCAAAAAAAAAGGTAGACAAACCAAAAAATAGTTTAACAGATCCTCAGCAGAAGTTAGCTATCTGTTATTACTCACATATCTGACAATTTCTGTGAATTTCATGAAGATCCGTTCATAACTCTGAGTTTTCTTGGTGACAGACACAGACAAATGCTGACATAACCAGAACCTCCTTGGCAGAGGTAGTTAACCCTGCTCACGCCAGGCGGTAAATTTTTTCATCAGCTTATATCCTACAGACTTTTCAAGTTAAAAATTTGAGCTCCAAACTATTCTTCAAACATGCATTGAAGACATCATACAGATTGAATAAATGGAATATGACAGAATTATCACGTAGATAAAAATCTACACAAAGATATCAACACCTAGAAACGACGTTACAGTGACCAGTGTAGTGATGGGGCGAGTATTCGCATCCGAGGAACATCCGCACCTTTTTTGACATCCGCATCTGCATCCGCGGATGTCCCAAAAATGACATCCGACGTATCACTAGACCAGCGCACTGTACCCAAGAACAAATAGCATTCGAGCTGCTGCTGCTGCTGCATTGGTGGGTGTGCTCGTGGTGGCCTACCCATGCAAAACCCATTTCTTCGCACTTAAGCCACAAGTGATCATATCTAGTTGCAAGTTTAGTTCAATTGAGCGCGGTATAAGGTATGGAGCTAGATAAGCCAAAAATAAAAATAGTAAACTAAGGAATCAAACGTTTTTCGTGTGCAGGGCAGAGCAAGTATTCAGCGGCAATAACTTATAATAGCTAAGATTGTGTGTGCGGTGACACGCGATAGCTACAAGCAAACTAGTATATAACTAAATACACAAAATTATCAAAGATTTATGATTATACCTGAGCACTCTGAGAGCGCATACCTCCGCCACGCAAGGCAAAGGTAACGAAAAATTCAAATTGGTGCTGAGACCACGATTTTCTTTGTATTAACACCAAAATCGAATTATTTGCACCTTTTAACAGTGTTAATAGTTCCTCTAATTTTTTTGTAGATCCGTTGAAGATTTTTGAGTCAAGTTCACAAATAGATCAACCGATTATCACCAAAATTTTATCATTTATGTCTTTTATCATTACCAAACATTACCATTAACTCCTATAAATTTCATAAAGATCCATTCTCAACTTTCTGAGGTATGGGTTAACGAGCATAAAATTAAAAACAGCGACAAACTAACGAACGAACTAACACATCATCACAAAAATTTGGTCATTTACTGTTCGTGATATACCCAACAATAATAACAATAACAAAAATCCGCACATAACTTCTCGAGTTATGACATTAGGAAATATGAGGCAAACAAACGGATGAACGGCTCTTCACCAAAAGTTAATCATCTGTTCCTCCTAACATATTTAACAATGGCAAGCAGATTACAGGGCTATCATCGTTCCCTTGTACAAGGAAGGCATTAGCGCGGCCACACTTAGAATTTGCTGTTCAATTCTGGTCGCCACATCTGTGTAAAGATATCGATGACATGGAAAGAGTCCAACGCAGAGCAACGAAATTGATACCTCAGCTAAGAAATAAGCCGTATGAGTGTCGTCTAAAAGAAGTGGGTCTGATCTCTGTCGAGCAAAGACGACTCAGGAGGCAACTAATAGAAACATTCAAATACTTGAATGGCTTCAACGACGTACCCATAACGGGACTCTATGAAAGAGACCTCAATGATCGCTAGCGAAACAACGGTCAAAAACTCTAGCATAGAGCTCAAAGAACGATCTTAAGTCAGCAGCTGTATCCCTATTTCACAGTCAGCATTTGGTATTGACTCCCTTCCGATGTTGTTAGTGCGGAGTCCGTCAACGCTTTTAAAAATCGTTTTGACATACATTGGGAGAGACATCCTCCACAGCTAAGAACTCCTCCTCCAGGAGTCGCAAACCGTTAACGGCCAAAGCTTCCGAGACCACCTTAATCTGTCTTCTCTCTCCCGTTCCAACTACTCAGTTTGGCATCTCGAAGCTCACCATCTCTAAGCTTCGCGTATCAGCGGCTCTTGATCGTGCTTGCGTGCATTCATGATCGTCTCCTTGGAAGTGATTCTTCCCCCCTTTTGTTTCTCTTTATTTTTCCAGTGCTCTATATCCTACTTACATAATGGCAATAGCTCATAGAGGGCCGGGGCGTAAGTTCCGGTGTCTCTTTGGGAATGGGCCTATTGGTTCGTCTACTGCCACCTATCTAATCTAATCCCTGTAAATTTCATCAAATTTCGTTCGTAACGTTTTGAGTTATCTTGGTGACAGACAAACAGAATAGCAGACAGACAAATCCGACGAAAACAAACCTCCATGGCCGAGGTAAACATCTGGGGCCGGATGCACTAACGCTTTGTAAAGTTACGGCAACGTAAACTACACAGTTCCTTGAAGAAGTTCCGATATCGCGGCTCAGATTTTTTCACTTTCTTGTACTGATCTTAACAAAGTTATGATCAAAGTGGTTTGAACTTTCAACCGATGCATACCTAAATAATAGACAAGACTCAAATGTTTAATCGAGGAGTAAAAATTTAAGACTTCAGCAGTTACATGGTAGCATTGGTGCCTGCAACTGTACAGTTACGATGCTTGTAACTTTACAAGGCGTTTGAGCATCCGGCCCCTGGTGAGAAAAATTGCATGGAGCGTTCCATGGGGGCTATATTTATATGCTTCAGCAGTAATATGGTCCGCCCCTGGAGTATCGTAACTATACTACTGCAGCAGCTGGCAGGTGTGAATGTACAGCATCGTGTCCGCTTGGTAAGCCCTGTGTCTTGCTATGCATCACCAGGGCCATCACTCTATCCCCACGCTCTCTCTCTCTTTCCCTCTCTCGCACTTTTCTTGCGGACACCATCGGGCCCCAGTCTGCAATTTATTGCCTAAGAGATGGTCAATATTTCTGTCGAGGGGCAAAAATGGAGGGCGAAGTTACTGTACTAAGTGCGAAACACGTCTCCTTTCTCTCCCGCCGGCGTAGATCTTTTGAACACAGGCCTCTGCATCGCTCGTCTCTGACACGAAGGGCCGACGGTAACGGCTGGCGTCCAGCGTTTCCTTGAGAAGGATACCGCCGAGGTCGTCTTCTTTTACTGAACCAATTTTATCCCCACTTTGAGAATTGGCTGCCCTAGCCTATCTCTGCAGAGTGTTATATAGATGACCTGTGGCACTGATATAGCTGTGGCTTTAAACAAGATGAACAGGGCCATTAAGATACTGGGCAATCAATCGGGCACGTGATGCGCCTGCGTTTGGTTGCTTTATTACGTTAGGTGGCAATGTTCCCATCTATATCCATCACACTCCTTGCCTTTTAATATTCGGACCGCAGTCTAGTATCAGCCGTCTTCCGAAAGAATAATGGTATGGGTATCATAATAAACCGCAGCCCACAACCTCGTTACGAGCCCATCGTGCATCTTCTACCGACGGCTTAGCTGGACACAGTCGCTGGCTTCGCACCGTTCAGTAAATTTAGGAGAGAGGTGGAGGGCATGAAGCGATCGGCTGCGGCAGTATACGACGTGAGCAAAATTTTGCCTGCTTTACGAGATGACCGCCTGCATGTGAGGACATCTGAGAGAGAAAATTGTGTCTGTAGCTGGAAGGAAAATGAGATGTACGTTTGAGAGGAGTGAAGATGCTTTTTTTACCTGATTGTTAGCTAGATATTTACAGACGGGATTTGAGCGAATGCGGATACCGTTCTGCCTTGTTGTAGTGGTACTTGCTTACTGGCCGCTCTTCTGTCTAATTAGTTGCTGCAAATTACCGCAGTACCTTGAGTGGAACTCTAATAACAAGACCCATGCCAAGCTATACTTCATGAGGACGCGTCGCACAGGCACGGAAGAGGCCAGAGGCACAGGAACCTCCGGAATAGGACACTCGCGGGGCTTGTGGAAGTAACGAAGACCGGGAGCTCCGATACCTACCTTCAGAAAGTAGCACTCGTAGAAGTTGTAGAGGTGCAGAGGAGAGGAATGACGGAGACCAGGAACGCAGGGACCTCGAGAAAAGAACACACGCAGTGGTTGTAGAGGTGCAGACGAGAGGAATGACGGAGACCAGGAACGCAGGGACCTCGAGAAAGGAACACACGTGGTGGTTGTAGAGGTACAGAGGAGAGGCATGACGGAGACCAGGAGCGCAGGGACCTCGAGAAAGGAACACACGTGGTGGTTGTAGAGGTACAGAGGAGAGGCATGACGGAGACCAGGAGCGCAGGGACTTCCAGAAAGGAGCACACGCGGTGGTTGTAGAGGTGCAGAGGAGGGTGTGGCGTTGCCAGTCCGACATAGCGACTTTAAGAACTCAATGGAGGGTTTGAAGGGCAGGGCGCCCGCTTCCGGAGAGGAGGCAGGAGGGAAGGGACTGTTGAAAAGAGCGAGGGCACCGCTCTTTGTACTGATGTTCGTTGCTTCTTGTACAAATTTAATCCACTGATAAAAATATCCAATTATATTTTTAGTGATTGCTCTCTACTGTTTAGTTGCTTTCATTGCTGCGGCCAGCAGAACTTCTATCCATTAAGCTTGATGCCTTTTTCAAGCTATAGCTCTTAGTTTAAAGATTCAATAGGATGGCCGCTCTCTTGTGTGGATGACCTCCAAATGTGTGTGTATGTTTGTGCAGGTAGACTTCCTTGACCTACCCTGTATTATAGTTCCGTTGGCGTTGGGTATACACGCTTATATTTATAGCTATGCTTTAATGTTGTTGTTATTATTCCTGTTTTATTTATTGGCACGTTTCTACGTGCTTTGTGGTTCACAGGTAACGAGAGTGCTTTTACTCATTATTTTTTTGCTTGAAATTAAAAGAAAAATTTGGCTTTTTATTCCTGTTTCCTGCCAGTATGCGTAAAGTATCAAACAAACACCTGTACATAAGTGTAGTTGGTGTCTCCAACGTTGCTTTCTTAGCTATTCTTCACGGAGACGCATATTTCGCCTCTACAGTTTCGCCGATACGGTCATGATACCGTCCGTGAAAAGTATATATCTTAAATGATCACACTTTAAATGATCGCTTAATGGTTTTTCTATGTCTAAGATTTCCATTATTTACAGTGTTCAGCTAATATCTCACCCGCCCTCCCATCATGCATGACTCAATTTAATGGTTTTTCTATGTCTAAGATTTCCATTATTTACAGTGTTCAGCTAATATCT
>LQNS02276866.1:28986437-29014552 GCA_001587735.2 Parhyale hawaiensis
ATATTTGGCATCCCTCCGATTTCATAATCCTAATTATCAGTTTGTGGTCTGTTCTTCTTTCCCGCTTTGCTGCTCCCATGCGCGTCGAATTTCTATAGGAACACCTCCGTGCGTGGCCTCCACGTTTCTGTTGGTATACTGTCTCATATTTTTCCTCTTTCAGTTTTAATTTGTACCGCAGACGGAACTTATAGTTTTTTAGTATAACAAGAATTTTCTACTACTCCGTTACATGGACTTAGTAGTGAATTCTTTGCATACCAGCTTCAGCTATTATGCGCAGCAAAACGTAATTTACTGCACCATTTCTTTGTGTCACGTCGTGAGTTCTTCTTTTGTATAGGTACGAGCTATAGCTACAGTGTGCTACAGTTGCTACTTAAGAATTTTGCACCTAGTCTGCAGAGCGCCTACGCTGCTGAGCTGTGTGGCCGGCCGGCCCGGGCACCGGCTGCCTTGCTGTCTCGCTCCAGGAATGGCAAGAATCCTGAGCCTTTGTATATCATTACCGCACACAAACACCAGCTCCAGTTAATGAAGCCAAAATACTTTAATTGCAACAGTTTCGGTTGTGAGACCAAGAACACTTCTTTTCTGTAGTATCACTTCATCTCGAAAGATCCAATTTACTCTTCACCTTCCCCATTAGACGTAGGTAAATGCCTTGAAGTAATAAATTTAACACACTAATAAATGTAACGTCGACTAACTAGTGAAATTTAACGTTTCGGGATTTTTTTCCCATCATCAGAAATTTTATCTAAAAACTACAAAGGATGCTTAAAAGAATTTTATTTTAGATGAACTAAATTTGGACATGTGTTAACAGGGTAGGACCTAATAGGCGAATGACCATATAGTGCGCTGTGGGGGTCCTTTTATAAGCGTCGGACAGTAAGGGAAGCGCAGGAAAACGGGCAAGTACATTCGGAGGATCGTATCATGAATCGTGACGAATGGTACTGCTGTAGTCATTATATTGAGGTTAGGTTTTGTTTTATGGGATATATAGTGATTCTAGAGCTTAAGGAAGCATTGATGTGTTCGGGAAAAAGTCTAAAAAGCGAATGAGCAGAAGTACGTTGAGGGACCGGACGTCAGTTCCTGTACAGTCGGCGGATGTGATGCTAACCGGGAATTGTGTAAAGCGGTACGGCTGAGGCCATAGTGCTAAGGCTAGGTTTTGTTCTGTGTATGTAGAGGGACTCTAATGTTGTCAGCTCGACTGTATTGGAGAAATCTATGATTGAGAAGTCATTCTTACTGATGGGATAATGGTTTTGCTCAGCATGCAGGCGGGGAGCTGAATGTGGCGTTTTTACGAGTGGTAAACCGGTTCGACTGGATGTACCTAAATCTTGGTCAGTACTGGCTTTGAAATGTTGTCCAGTGCTACCGATGTACGAAGCATTGCATCTTATGCATTTAAAAACTGTATATAACACGACAAAAGTGATGTGGGAGGTTTGTCTTTGAATTTGAAGTAACACCTTATGGTAAATGTGTTTTTGTATGAAAATTTGAAGTTTATATGTGGGTAGGCTTCAGAAAGGAACATTTTCAATGTGTTTACTGTACTAACAGAGGCTTTGTTGCAGTACGGCAGCGAGTGGAAGAAGTCTAATTTAGGGACGGTGGGTTTGTTAATACAAGAATCGAACAGTTTGTTTAGAAATAATTTGCAGTAATGGTCCAGAAACTGGTGCGGATAACCGTTGTTTTTGAAGAATGTTCGGAGAAAGTGAACTTCGTTTGAGAAGGCAAGGTAGGAAGGGGACAAATGGTATGCCCGAAATAGTAAAGTTTTTATTGCATTGACTTTAAATTGATCGTTGCAGTGACTGAAAAAACTTGTCTCGAGGCCTGAAAATGTGGGTTTTCTGCAAACCCCAGTGGTAAGCGTTGAGTCTTGGTTGGTTATTAAGATCAACGTTTCCTTCTGCTAGCCCCAACTGGTGTTAGCTCTGGTTTTGAGGATCTGAAGTCTGAAAGGCACTTGGTCGTAGAGAGGGGAGTCTGGCAAGGTGACCATAAGGTCCTTTTTTTACCTCATGGTTATCCGAAGTAAATAATGTGGGCTTGGTTTTCGGAAGCGAGAGGGTAAGGTTGTGCTCTGTGGTCCAGTCGGCAATCTCGGCCACACTGAGCTCACAGGCCGCGGATGCCACTTAAGTAAACTGCGCTGCGACAGTGAAGTTATCGGCATATGAAGGGACGAGGGCGTCAGACGTAGCGTAAAGGAAACGAAATGATTGAAAACCAAAGGGGAAATCCCAAAACCCTGAGAGACGCTACAATGCAAGCGGTGGAAAGATGAGATGGACGATGACGTAAAGCGGCAATAGGATGCTCTACCTCTTAAGTAGAACAACCAGCGCACCACATTATAATTGAGTGTAGAAGACTGGACTATTTTGGAAAGTTGGTTGTAATTGACAGTGTCGATGGCCTTGGAGGCAGCCGAAGCAACGATCCGTTTGGAAGGTTGCATTTTGTTAAAGCCACTGCAATAGCCTGCGCCACAAGTAGCAGGGCCGATATCGTGTATCTACCAAGTGTGAAACTATATATGTTGATGTTCATCAGTTTGCAGGGCAGTAGATAGTTGGGAAGATAGAAGCCCCTCAAGAAGCTTAGCCACGGAGCGGAGGAGGGAGATGGATCGGTTAGAGCCGCCGTCGTCTATGGTATTGCTCGGTTAGAGCAGCACTATAATTAAGGCAAGGGGCCCAATAAANTGCATATTTGGCATCCCTCCGATTTCATAATCCTAATTATCAGTTTGTGGTCTGTTCTTCTTTCCCGCTTTGCTGCTCCCATGCGCGTCGAATTTCTATAGGAACACCTCCGTGCGTGGCCTCCACGTTTCTGTTGGCATACTGTCTCTTATGTTTCCTCTTTCAGTTTTAATTTGTACCGCGGACGGAACTTTTAGTTTTTCAGTATAACAAGAAGAATTTTCTACTACTCCGTTACATGGACTTAGTAGTGAATTCTTTGCATACCAGCTTCAGCTACTATGCGCAGCAAAACGTAATTTACTGCACCATTTTTTTGTGTCACGTCGTGAGTTCTCCTTTTGTATAGGTACGAGCTATAGCTACAGTGTGCTACAGTTGCTACTTAAGAATTTGCTCCTCGTCTGCACAGCGCCTACGCTGCTGAGCTGTGTGGCCGGCCGGGCCAGTCACCGGCTGCCTTGCTGTCTCGCTCCAGGAATGGCAAGAATCTTGAGCCTTTGTATATCATTACCGCACACAAACACCAGCTCCAGTTAATGAAGCCAAAATACTTTAATTGCAACAGTTTCGGTTGTGAGACCAAGAACACTTTTTTCCTGTACTATCACTTCATCTCGAGAGATCCAATTTACCCTTCACATTCCCCATTAGACGTAGGTAAATGCTTCGAAGTAATAAATTTAGCGCACAAATAAATGTAACGTCGACTAACTAGTGAAATTGAACGTTTCGGGAATTTTTTCCCATCAGAAATTGCATCTGAGAGACGCTACAATGCAAGCGGTGGAAAGATGAGATGGACGACGACGTAAAACGGCAATTGGCTGCTCTACCTCTTAAGTAGAACAACCAGCGCACTACATTATAATTGAGCGTAGAAGACTGGACTATGTTGGAAAGTTGGTTGTAATTGACCGTGTCGATGGCCATGGAGGCAGCCGGAGCAACGGTCCGTTTGGAAGGTTGTATTTTGTTAAAGCCACTGCAATAGCCTGCGCCACAAGTAGCAGGGCCGATATCGTGTATCTACCAAGTGTGAAACTACATATGTTGATGTTCATCAGTTTGCAGGGCAGCAGATAGTTGGGAAGATAGAAGCCCCTCAAGAAGCTTAGCCACGGAGCGGAGGAGGGAGATGGATCGGTTAGAGCCGCCGTCGTCTATGGTATTGCTCGGTTAGAGCAGCACTATAATAAAGGCAAGGGGCCCAATAAAAGGGACAGTGGCCCCTTGCAGGGACAGGTTAAGAAGCTGGTAAAAAAAATCCAGACCTCAAAGTCCCAAGTGCAGAAGATGGAGAATGTTAGGGCCATCTGGATCGGCAGCATTGAAATTTCCACCCTGAAACGGCGCCTAGTGTAAATATTTGACGGTGAATGTAGCATAGGATATTTCTAAAGAGTGACGCCGGTGGATAAGGCTGTACAATTTACGCTTAGAACGGGATTAAGTGTGGAATGCGAGAGTGGTGAAAAGGCGACAAAAGTGTTCGGAGAACTCTCGAACCGAGGTTTCCCAACGGCCACCAGATCTGATCGATTGATTCGGATCTGTTGGTGCACGTTTACTAGCGACTGACTAAAAAACGGAAGACGTACCTGCGATGATCGCAGCGCCACACGGTTTCCACCAACTGTCTCGGATGTGAACCTGTTGATCTCCTGATTTAGGAGGTCAGTGGAGGAGTCAGAGGGTTGGCAACCCTGGTATAATCTCTTCGGCGGGCAAGGGCATGCACACTGCCTGCCTGAAGTGAAACTCTCCTGAAGGCGGGCTCACCGTAGGGAGCAGAAGAAGGAGGGGGGATAAACAGTCTATTGCCGCCTCTGTGTCCACTCGCTAGGATTCCTAATCCGCTTTGCCGAAATTGATGAAAAAACGGGGACTCAAGGATGATGGGCAGTGGCAATGAAGCGTGAAAATAATGGCGAGGTGCTCAGAACTCAGGGAGACAGCGGTGTACCACTCGAAATCGAGCGTACGGTGGGCGCTAGAAAGAGAAAGGTCAAGTGAAGGAGAGCCATAGGTGAGGAGGCGAGTGGAAGTCTCATCGCTGGGACAACATTCACTAAAGCAGATTGCCTCATGAAGCTCCTTACCTCTTTCGGTGGAGCGCTGCTATCAAGTGGGGACCAGGAGGATGGTGAGCGTTGAAATTCGAAAGACCAACATGTCTGTACACTGAAGTGAGTTCGGGAGGAGAAGCAACTTTAGGGAGTAATCGGCTGGACAAGGATAGGGCGGAATGAGGTAGATAGTGTAAATATGCAGGTTGCTATCACGAGAAGCCACCATTTTCTCTTAGATTTCGAGAACAATATCGTCTGGGAGAAGGTTGGAGGTACCCAGTGGGGCGTAAGACAGGAAGTGGTAGACGAAGATGACCAGTCTTCCTGCACCATGTGCAGCCAAGGCCAGCTCTGTCCTGACTGTTGAATTCCGCTGGCTTGTCAGGAAATTCCCGTTCGCGTGGCAGTTGCATTTCAGCTGGAGAGACTCTAACCTACAGAGGTAAGTACTTCCAGGGGGGAGCAGTAGGAGCAACGCAGGAGGGAGAGAAAGCAGAAGCTCAGAAGGGGAAGAAAGCATTTCTTGGAGGCTGGGGGAGTTGTGGGAATGCGGCATGCGGGGCAGTGCCAGTCGGCCGACCAGCTGGAAGCCCTGCAGAGGCCTGAGCACCGCCAGTGGACCCAACGACCGCAACCCCGCACTGGAAGGACCAGCTCCATTTGACGTTGCAGCTGCAAACGCTGCTGGGCCAGGGTTGTGAATGCCGGCCATCAGCGCGAGTAGCACGAAGAGAAGGTCCCCGGGCACTTTACGCAAGGAAGCAAGAGAAGAGTGGCTCACAGTGTGGGCGAACGGGATAAGCCAAGCCGTCCCGCCCGTGAAAGGAACAAAGGAGGCGAAGGGAAGAGCAAGTAAATACTGGGCGAAAGAGGAAAGGAAAGGGGCAGGTCGCATGATTACGGTGTTGAGCCTCGTTTGGCTCGACGGAGGACAGACACAAAGCAGCGCCGCCCCGCGGCCAGATGGACCTATAGGCGTAGATGCGGGGCTTCCAGCTCCTTGCAGTACGGGGAAGAAATCACTTTTTGTTTGAGGTCTCCGTGATTATTAGAACTAATTTTATAATCACTTGCATAAATCGGCAAAGTCCAATTTTAGTGGACAGTGAACTTTCTTTAGTTAACGTTTATAATTTTCAGTTTTAAAACGCTACACGAGAATGTTCAGTCTTTCATATTGTCATAGTGTATTATCTATTGGTATATGATTGGCATTCTGTGCAGTATGGCAACATGTGGTCTACAGGTAGTGCATCCTTCCAACCCCTCCTCCTTCCCCCCACAACCAAACAAATGTTCGTTTATTGGAGCGACTGAAATGTTCCCACCGTAACGATTCGACATAGGGCTATGAATGATCGAAATATTCGTTCCTAGAGACGAAGCGTAGGTGGTTTCAGTTCTGCGTCACTCAGCATCACACGCCAGGTCCACATCGACACGTGTTGTTCGGGGAAATAATATACATCCGAAGAGGATTGCAGAGCCTCAGTCTCAAGGACTAAGGTATTTTGAGGCGCAAGAAGGTCGAGTCAAATTTCTATTCGTCCCATGAGTCAGAGTAAAAAGAAAATTGGTAAAAATAAAGCTGCGTTTTTGAGAGGTGGAGCCTTGAGGATTTGGAGGTTTTCGGGTAAAGGGAGTTGGAACTTCGATCATCCGACTCGGTAGTTCCTATATTTACGAGTCATGGGGCATCAAATAGAAACCGCAGCCACTGGATTGAGTTTACAAGTTTGATGAGTTACATTAGATTGATTGCAGTACCTCATCTCGGATCTCCGACTCTAGACTAGAGGTTGACCGAATATTTGTGTTTTAACATTCGCAAATACGACAGCGAATATTTTGTTTTGATATTCGCAAATGAGAATAGCGAATGTTTACTCAAAGTTTTTTTTTCTCAACTAATATGGCATTCTATTTGGATTCTATAGAGTCTCGAGTGAACTATTCGAAATTTGAATTCATTGTAAGAGTTTAGCCATAGAAAATGGCATAGGTAATTAAAATCCATTAAATTTTCTTTGTTTCCAGAATGCGGTACTAGGACCCACTCTCGCATACAACCCACCAACCTTTTTCCCCAACCACCGCCATTTGAAAGAAGATTACTTACTAATAGATGGACTAGATTCGCTAGATTGCATGCAAGCCATTATTGCTGTTGCTAGTAAAAGTATAAATTCCGTGTATCTAATGGTTAAATTCTACTACTGGCTCCCTCTGGGGGCATAGGATGGGCCATAGGGTTAGGTGAAGTTTGCCCATCCTTATATGTATTATGGGGCCCAGCAACCCTAAGGGGCTCGTGTAGGTTACCTAAGGCATTAGCTAGGCCTTCGGGACGTCTGTCTGTCGTGCCCACTTTGCTTCCTTCCCGATTTCATACTCCTACTTGCTGATGCTTTATTCTGCTCTTCCTCTTCTTTCCCGACTTGCTGTTTCCATGCGCGTTGATCCTGTGTGGGAACACCTTCGTGCATGGGTTCGCCGTTTCTACTGACAAGCAAGATAAGATTTAGCTATGAGAGAAAGATTAGGATAAAAATTCGCGTGCATCTTCCCCCATTTGAGAGGATCTTCATTGGTGAATATGCTTAGATGTTCGCAAAATATTCGCATGTCTGCATGCGAATGCGAATATTCGGTCCACCTCTACTCTAGACCCATCTCGATCACACCTGTTTTGTCCAAAGTTTACGAAAGGTTCATTGCGTTGAAGTTGAGTCGCTTTTTTGAGAAGCAGAGTGTCCTTCCTCCGACACAGTATGATCTTCGTAAGGGTTTGGGAACATGTGATGCTCTGCTTCACATTTCTCATTTGTTGCAGTTAGCACTTGATAGGGGTCATGAGGCTAGGTTGGTACAATATGACTTCAGTGCTGCTTTCGAACGCGTGCATCACCTTGGGCTGCTCCATAAGCTGAGATTAATGGGTATTGGTGGTTCAACTTCTGCGGCTTTTAGTCAGCTTCTGACTAGTAGACGCCAATGTGTAACTGTTGATGGGAAGAGTAGTGAGTTTTTAGATGTGGTATCTCGGATTTGGTGTCCCATAGGGGTTGTTTTCTGAGCCCTCTAGTGTTCATCCTGCCCTGAGGGGTATATTCGGGCGGGTCCTTTCCGTGCCACAATATATTTGGGCCTTACGACCCCCAAGGGTCCCTAGTGCCTTCTCCGCACGGGATGTTGCAGCTTGCCGCAGTTCCTGCTGACGTGGTTAGTTTTGTAAAGTTAGGTAGGATCTCAATAATTCCCCTTCTGTTTAGGGAGGTAGGCCGCTGATCGAGATGACCGATCTATTCCCGTTAGACTTCTATCTTCTTTTTTTTTCGTTTCCTTCCTCTGCGCGGTGTAGCTAAGCGAAAGCGTTCAGCCGTGCCCGGGGGTTGGAGATGCACAACTTGCGCCTTTTTCCTGTCAGTAGCGCACTGACCGCTTAGAACTCATCTAAGTCTGCTTATAATCTGAGACCTACCGGCAGAAAAGCCGAGACAAAAATCATTGATAATTTGAAATGAGAGAACTACTTCGCGCCCTAGTGGCGCACGAGCCTGTGTTAAACCACAGGCATAGTTCGGCGCGATATAGACATTTTATCCCTGCCAGGGCCGGATGCTCAAACGCATTGTAAAGCTACAAGCATCGTAACTGTATAGCTGCAGGTACTAGTGTTACCATGTAACTGGTTGAAGTTTTACATTTTTACTCCTCAGTTTAACATCTGAGTCTCTATTATCTAGGTATGCATCGGTTGGAAGTTCAAACCACTTTGATGATAACTTTGTTAAGATCAGTATAAGAAAGTGACAAAATCTGAGTCACGGTATCGGTACTTCTTCAAGGAACTGTACAGTTTACGTTGCCGTAACTTTGCAAGGCGTTTGTGCATCCGGCCCTTGATTCTCTAGTGAAATTTTGTACTATTATACTCATTATTCCTACTATTCATCGTATATACAGCGTACTTGTTTGATCTTGTTCATAGTTTACTTGTTGGTTACACTGAAGATGTTACTTTACTGGCTGTTTGCGAGAATCGTAGTAATAGGTTGGAGGTTTCGGAACCCATTCAGCGTGATTTGGAGGTGACTGATTCCTGGTGTTCTAGGTGGGGGATGAGGTGAAATGCAAGTAAGACTAAAACCATGCTCCAGTCTATGTCACGTACAGCGAGACCTGCTTTCCTCGCACTCATACTGGATGGTGTGTCACTTCCACTAGCTAATGACTTGGTAATATTGTGTATTAATTTTGATCCTAAGTTGACGTGTGAGGCCTAATCCGTTTAGGTGCCCCACGAGCATCGCAGAAAATCGGTCTTATGCGACGTACTTGGAAGGTGTTTGGTTCTGTAGAGTTGATATGTGGCTATGTCCTCTCCCATTTAGAATACTGCTCCTTAGTTTGGAGTTCTGCTGCCGATTGTCATCTAAGTTCGCTTGATATAGTGTTTTTTTTTTATATGCCTTTATGCTGGATGGTGCTCTGCCTTATGATCTGGCGTATCGTCGCAGAGTTGTTGGGGTTTGCATTCTCTATAAAATATATATTTGTTGTCATTCACTGGCAGTTTTTCTTCCGGAGCCAGTTGCTCGGGCGCGGCATACTCGGCGTACTAGCGCTCTTCATGAGTTTGTCCTGGAACCGGTATGATGTCGTACATGCCAGTAGTCTCGTTCGTTTGTTCCATCATATATATATGTAGATGTTTGGATTAATCTTGCTGGTTCTGCCTTTGTTGATGCGAGCATTGGCAGCTTTAAGCCATTTGTAAACAAAATGATTCTGTGATCTTACTTTTCTCCTTCTTTTTTTCTTTTGTTAGGCTTGTTGCGTGGGGGTTGATAACCTTACGGAGTTTCCTCCGTTTTCATGTCGCCGGTCTGGTGTATTTTAATAATAATAATAGTACTGATACTTTTGAAATCTGTTTTATGTGGAAAATGTTGCAACGCATTTTTTAAATAGGTTATATGTGCAAAATGTTGCAAAGAGGCGGTTTGGAAAGACAACATTCAACGGTTGTATGGGTCTGGTAGCCAAAGTTGCGGAGGGTGTTGCTCCCAATTCGACTGCAAGCGGTTTTTGGACGTGCCAACAGTTTGTGCTAAAAAAGCCTAACTAAGCCACGCTAAGGTCTCTAAGCACAATGCATTTGAAGTCCTCTGAGGTGGCGTAATAAGAGCCATAAGCCACATGCTTTAACTACTTACTTTTTATCTTCCCATGTTACAGTATGAGTCGCTAGTCGGACGTGATAGAGATATTTTACCCTTATATAACATCTTCGGATCGTCATCATGTGTTCACGATGCTCCCGTCATTTTTTTACTCCTATAGTGAGTGGGTAAGATATATATTTAAAACGCACCAGGAAATGTTTATTCTGGGACTTATATTTTATGTAAAAAATCTCAATGAAACAGGGCGTTGATGAGCTTTGATTTGTATGATTCCAACGAAAAATACCACAAACATCAAGAACTACTTCGATGTTTTCATATACAATCGATAAGTATTAGTAAAGTCACTTGAAAATTATTCTTATAAATAATTTTGCAGCACCCATGTCCTCTGTTGGCCTAATTTAACAACTTTTATCCACCTCTTGTTCCGCGAATCGAGATTCTTTCTTACTGAGAAGTTATGCTCCATTCTTCGACACACAGGCCGTCTTGATCTCTGAGTTTTGAAAGCTTTATCTTTTTCTGACTATGATCTTCAAATTTTGGAGTGATTTTGGATTGCATCAAAGTCAGGAGACTGGCTGGTCTCTCGGGAAGACTGAGAATTTTTTTTAGACAATCGAACGTTTGTCGTGCTGTGCGTTCATGATTGTTGTGTTGAAATACCCGACGTCTTTCCATTGTGAGTCTTCTGGCTAGACCAAGCAAACGATTTTCTAATATACCGCGGTAAATTTCTATCTGGGAGTTCATCGTTCCGCTTATAACACCAAGATCTTTGGTGCCAGTAGTTCAGAAGCGTGATGCTGCCTTCACTTTGAGTTACCAAGGATGTTCTCCAGTTTCTAGGCGGTGTTCTCTTCTCACTAAGCCCAATGATTGCATTTGTTGCCGAATCCAACTAGTTTCTTGTTACCGAAATAATGACTTCCGGTGCGTTACCTACGTTTCTGAAGCAAAGCATGTACATAGTTGGCTCTGTGCCTGCGAGTTCTTCATGTTATTGACTCAGTGCCTGCAAACCCTCCATGTTATTGACTCAGTGCCTGCGAACTCTCCATTTTATTGACTCAGTGGTTGCGAAATCTCCGTGTTATTGATTCAGTGGTTGCGGACTTTCCGTGTAATTGACTCAGTGCCTGCGAACTCTCCGTGTTATTGACTCACTGCCTGCGAATTCTCCATTATATTGGCTCAGTGTTTGCGAATTCTCCGTGTTATTGGCTCAGTGCCTGCTAGTTCTCCATGTTATTGGCTCAGTGCTTGCGAATTCTCCATGTTATTGGCTCAGTGCCTGCGAATTCTCCATGTTATTGGCTCAGTGCTTGCGAATTCTCCATGTTATTGGCTCAGTGCCTGCTAGTTCTCCATGTTATTGGCTCAGTGCTTGCGAATTCGCCATGTTATTGGCTCAGTGCTTGCGAATTCTCCATGTTATTGGCTCAGTGCCTGCGAATTCTCCATGTTATTGGCTCAGTGCCTGCGAATTCTCCATGTCATTGGCTCAGTGCCTGCGAATTCTCCATGTTATTGGCTCAGTGCCTGCGCATTCTCCATGTCATTGGCTCAGTGCCTGCGGGTTCTCCATGTTATTGGCTCAGTGCCTGCGGGTTCTCCATGTTATTGGCTCAGTGCCTGCGAATTCTTCATGTCATTGGCTCAGTGCCTGCGGGTTCTCCATGTTATTGGCTCAGTGCCTGCGAAGTCTCCACGTTATTGGCTCAGTGCCTGCGGAGTCTCCGGATGTGCCGGTGAACGACTACCTGGTAACGATAACTCCAATGCAATGAACGCAATTTCTTGTATCAGTTCTCTTCAAGGTACTGTGTTTTTTCCACAGTTGTCTTCACACAAGGAATTGTTTTCCTTGGACACACCCATTTGGTGGCGACTGCACCTCGTCCCTCTCGCACAATTTGAGTAAATGCTGCTGCGCATAACGTCCATGGTCGCGCAACCTCGTACAATCTTGCTACAGTCTTTGCTTGCCTTATGCTGCTTGCCAATTTTATTTTAAAATTTACTTTTTTTTTTGCTTTCGGCATAGCGGACCAAAGCGACCCTTGCTGTTGTTTGCTTGTGGCGGTATCTGCTGGCATCACGTCATAGAACGTTCTTGCATCTTCTGAAATTATATCGTAGCAGTTCAGAATAGGCAATGTAATATAGGCAGGCAGTGACGTTCAAATAAGTCGGCGTTATTTTTCATCTTATGAACACTTTAGCAACACTTTTGAAACCATGCCGATCCTATTTGAAAGTTTATAGCACTAGTTTTTTTTTAGTTCCTTGGAATGTCAGTCGAACTTGATATGTTCATCGCTTTGCTTCAAGGACATAGGATTGGCCCCAGGGTTATTCTAGTTTGGTTCACCGATTCTATATTCAGGGGAGTCGCGTTCTCAGGGGGACCCAATAGATACCTAAGTCTTAGCTAGGCCTTCAGGAAATATTTCTTTCGTGCTCACTCTGCTTCTTTTCACTTTTCTCCTCCTGCTGCAGATGCTTTGTTTTGTTCTTTCTCGACTTGTTCCTATGTTTATTGATCCTGTGTGTGACCCAATGGTTTCACGTTTCTATCGGCGGACTAGTTTAGGTATATGTATTTCTTCCTCTTTGAATCGTTAATTATTACATGGACAGACTTTAAAATCTATTACCAATACTGTACTGCTGGTTCAACGCTTTGTACATTCTAATCAACATTTCCTGTAGTAATAGAATTTTTGCCCGAGCGTACGCATGCACATTTAACTTACTGTGTGTTGACGATATTTGCTCTGTTCTCTCTCTTCTGCAGTTTGTTGCTTCCATCCGCTGTGTTCCTCTACGCATCGATTCCCCATTTATCTCGACCTACTACATGCCCCCTCATTTTCCTCTCACACATCACCAAAGCAGTCGAGTACGATTAGACTGTTGTTAAAATATATCATATAAATGCCTTCGTGCCTGATAGCAACATCCTGCGGCTGCGTACCATCCTCAGCCACCGCTAAAATTTATACCAATGATTTAACCCCATCGCGGGCACAGGATGGCTGTAGGCTACAGGGTCAGGTTTGTTAGGTTCGCCCATCCTATGTTATGGCGAGCAGCGGCAACAGGAGATCCCACAAGTTACTTTAGCCTTAGCTAGGCTTTCGGGTCATCTTTTCTTTATGTCTACTTCGATTCCTTCCATGTCCATACTCCTATATACTTATTACTGTGTGTTGAACTTTCTGTTCTTTTCCGACTTGCTGTTCCATGTTCGTTGATGTTGCGTAGGAGCACCTTCGTGCATGGGCTCCTCATTTTTATCGGCATGATGTACTATGTCTATTTTTCCTCCCGTGTTATATCGCCTTTTAATGGAGACGAAGATGAAACTCACTACATTAATAACCTCATAATATCATAAAATATTACCGCCGTTGTGCCCTTATTTAGAAGCCCGCACCACACGCAGGAGCTCCCGCCCTCTTTGTCCAGGTGAATTTCCCAAGGTGGTCTAAAATGACACGTCGCCACGGACTAGCGAAGCAGCAGCTGCTGAGCATCTCAGACAGTGCGCAGAATTATGGCAGTGCAGAGCCTGCATAGAATTTCAGTAGCGAGACGGAGGTCCCAATTGCCCCTGCATCGCGTGCAAGGCCGAGAAACCAATTAGACTGTAGCACAAGTTTAGGAGGATTATCTGTGACGTGGTGTCGCACAGGAGATTCATTTGATGTGCGGTGCTTCCGTGAGTAACTGCGCGTTATCGTTTACAAGAGTCGTAGCAGGCGTCAGTTAATTTATTGTTATTATGTAAAGTGGCGGCTGCTAACCGGCTAATATACAGGATTCGGTGCGTTCTGCTGTGACCGCTGCTGCATTTTATTTAAAGCCTCCTTTGCTAAAAATTAGACATTTGTTATTGCTCTGAAGGATCCAAGAGTAGGTAGTCAAAACTCCGTAACAAAAGGTTGGAGAGCGAAGTAGGAAGACGGCATGTATCACGCATAGAGTTTCGGCCTCTTCAACCCCTGGTATTGCAGGTGTCAAGTTTTAGCTCGCAGCCAGGGGCTCATCCGCCTTTTTTTTTTTTTGTGTGTGTGTCTGGGAACTTGATGGTGACTTCCAGCTGACTACGACGGTAATCTAACAAAAGAGCACAACGGCTACAAGCATTGGTACTGAATTGTGCTGCCCGCTGCACAATTATGAAGATTCTGCCTTCATAACTGCAGCATTGCTGACACATCACGTCTCTAGCACTGCCTGGTGACACGGAGATATATGCACACACCGTCCCTATAGCACTGACTGCTCGCTCATAGCGCCATGCTCAATGCAATTGGCCAGAGCCTCTCAGTCGCGCTGAGATCGCGTTTTGGCTTCGAAATTGGAGTCTCAAGAGCTCTCACTCACACTTGGCGGTCTTGAATACCGAAATATGAAGTTGTGAACGCGCCACGGAGGCTCCCGACATTTTGCTGCCCACGGTGTCGCTTCGGAGATTCATTTCCTCCCCATTCGCAGGTCCTTGAATTGCAGCCGAGGGGCCGTGCATTGGCCGACTATTCGTGTGGCGGCTGACATTTGCATGTGCCAGGGCTCATAGTCGTGAAATCGAAGCATTAATATGACGGGAGTCCGTATGTTGTGTGGGAATAAGTAGATGTCATATGGTTCAGCTCCAACCTGCCGCTGGTTGTCAGTCCTTGAGTAGTGACATGAAGTTACTTTGTGAGAAAACAGTTATGGCGTGACTCGAGAAGTTGCGCATTACATTTTCAAAGAGTGACTGGTCTCCAGCGCCTGCCTGCTGGCAGACCCAATACTGTCACGTGCACAGCCAGACTACCCGATTGTCTCGTACACAGCCAGACTACCAGACTGTCACGTACACAGCCAGACTCCCCGGCTGTCGCGTACACAGCCAGACTCCCCGACTGTCACGTACACAGCCAAACTCCCCGACTGTCACGTACACAGCCAAACTCGCCGACTGTCACGTACACAGCCCCACAGACGGAGTTCAGGGCAGACAAGAAGCCAGCGTCTCACGGCCTCCGCAGCTCCGCAACACCTCTTTAATTTCGCTCAAGCGTTTCATTTCTCTCGTCGAATCCGTCATTATTTTCGTTATTCTTCGGTCGTACTGAGGCATTTGTGCTTATCTCTGACACGGGCAAAACTTACCCAGCGCTCTCGTAAGGGGTGAAGAGCATTAAGCTGGCTTACAGGACGACGTGTTTATATCGTCCGTCACTAATATTCTCTTGCTGCTAAAGTATTGTGGAAGTTTGGACTTTGTGATGCATAAATCCGTGCAAAGTTCCCTCATAAGAGGAGACTGTTCAGTTTATGGGTTTTTGTGGGCGTTCTTTCTCGCGGCTGCTCGCTAAACATCAGCCTGTTGCTTCGGCTTGAGGTGTTTTTGGCAGTAGTCTCTGCAGCTCCTTGCCTTTACATGCCACCTCGAGCGGAAGAGATCATCCTAATTCGGAGCAGCTCATTTCTTGCTCCAGAATTGGGGCCGTTCCGAATTGGAGCT
Source organism: Parhyale hawaiensis (assembly GCA_001587735.2). Taxonomy (NCBI): domain Eukaryota; kingdom Metazoa; phylum Arthropoda; class Malacostraca; order Amphipoda; family Hyalidae; genus Parhyale; species Parhyale hawaiensis. Next base: position 29,001,964 of record LQNS02276866.1, read on the forward strand.
CTCTTTATTGCCTATTGTGGCTGCCTTTATTGTAGCCGAAGGAAGAGTTGCTCTGATGCGTAAATAGCTGGTCAGTCAACGGGCTAGACTCGGGCTTACCGTCCGCCAGGTGCAGGTTAGTGCAGATACTGCTGGTCAGTCAACGGGCTGAACTAGGGCTTACCGTCCGCCAGGTGCCGGTTAGTGCAGATACTGCTGGTCAGTCAACGGGCTGAACTAGGGCTTACCGTCCGCCAGGTGCAGGTTAGTGTAGAAATTGCGAGTCAGTCAAGGGGCTGGAGTCGAGCTTACCGTCCGCCAGGTGCGGGTACACATATTTTGGGCTGAGATCTGCACTATGCACCAAACGGAGCTTCAAAATTACCCACCGTGAGTTGTGAGCAACCTGCGCTCGCTGTAGGGAAGTGACACTATGAATTGAGTTAGATATATTTAATGGAATATTTCTTCCGTCCTATTGTAATATTAAGTGAAGTCTGTTACGTGTGATAATTTCTCTTTGTTTTGTAGCATTGAAAATAGATGTACTTACTCTGGCCTGAAGCTTTCGAGCTTCACGAGTAAGGCATGTTCTGCATATTATACCCCTGTTGTTCGTTTTCCATGCTAATATCGAGATTTCCAAGTGATCAGTCAATAGTTGTGACATTGCGATCTCATTTCTGACGTAATGGCCTGCTTGCTATTTGCTTGCAACACTGCTGTGCCGCGGGACTGTCTTTTTCTTGGTGTTTCTCTCATGGGACATCAGTGCAATGCAACCTCACTGCCGCCCTTTGGCATATTCCTCACTGCGCAACAGAACTGCACGGCGGGACTGCCACTCTTACGGATTTTTTTCGAGATGTATGGACTTCGCTCTTGGCCTTGCGGTTGTGAGAGAGTGCTTTTGGAGTTTGTTTCATGCTTTTCATAATAAGAATAAAAACTTTGTGTCACGGGGATGGTGCTTATGTGTGTACGGGCTTGTTTCTTTAATTTGAACAAATTCCTGTACAATTATTCATAGTAAAGTGAAATCAGGGGTTTCGCAGAATGAGGTACGTGCGGATGGTATACGACTGCGCTGTCTTTTCGCGTCGAGCAATACGAGCTTTACCTCTTTACACGATCATTGGCCAGTGCCACTGTCGACGTAACTCCGCCCACTTTCTCCGTTACGGACAATATTGTTTGTACGTCGACATCAGGCAAGCTGTGTGCAGCGTTCGTGCCGTCGTTAGGATGGACCGTAGGGTTAGCTTACCTAAGTACGCTCATCCTGTGTGTATCTCAATATAGATGCTTTACCATGGCCTTTAGGACGTCTGTTTCTCATGCCAACTTTCCAACGTTCCATTTTCATACTTCAGCTTATCGCCTCTAGGTCTGTTCTTTTTCCTTCTTTTTTCTCGATTTTCTGTACCTATTCAAGTTAATCCCATGTGGGAACACCCTCGTGCACACTCACATGCCTCGGTTCATCGTATTAGAAACTAATAAAAAAATATACTAAACACCAACGTGTACTTGTATATTTGTGTGTTTATATACAGTGTTTATATATTTGTTTGTATAATATTACGTTCTGAACAAAATAGGCGATTGATTGACCTGGTTGAAAATTGTGGCCATCCCGTCACGCTTTGTTGAAAACTTGAAGGTGAAAATTAGATGATGTTGCAGATTTTCGTGAACGTTTGATAACCTACTATAGTATCTAAATGCACGTCTTACTTTGCCAACGATAAAATTCAAGCGAAGAAGACATCTACAGCTTCTCTTGGTACACTCACGCATCGTTGCATTACTTTCTTCCCATATCTAGACGTCAGATGCTCTGAATTCACTCACAACTTCAGTCCATAGTCAACAGAGCAAAGGGTAATTATAAAATCTTCTTCAGAGTGCAGTAGACCCGCTTGCATGGACGAAAACACAAGAATTTCGTTGTAGCAATTACTTTTTCCAAATTGATTTCTTTCCTTCACGACACGGCTTCTCTATTGAGCTAAAAACTATTGATTGATGTGCTAGAACTCAAGTTTCAACGATACGGAGTCGAGATTTATATTATGAATGAAGCTTGTGTGCCTGCTAAGGAAAAAAAAAATTTAATGCATGTCACCGAAGGGAAGGCAGGGCTGCGCTGCTCATCTCTTAATTGGGTTAATTTTTTATTAGTTAGTAGTTGAACTTCAGCCTATATAAACAAAGTACTTACGACAGTGTGATCAATGAAAAAGTATCGTAACGTATTCTTCGGTGTTATTTTTGATGACAGGGTACATTAGTATTGATTGTGATGGTAAACGAAGTAGAGCTGGACGTCTGCTCCGTAGTTGGCAGTGAATTGGATGTTTCGTGAACTGCGGACTATTTCAAGATTTCAGGTTTGGTGCATAGGAGGGTCTGCTCTTGTTGATAATTTGTATTCTCTGAACAAGAGACTCGACAAAGAAAGCAAAAATTCAGAGAAACGCCCAACTATTAGTACCAAGCATCTTGCTACTTCTTAGCAAACGACCCTGGGGATAATTCGAACCTGTTGTTTCTGAAAGAACATTCTTTGTAGAATCTTTTGAATTTTTACCACTGCGTCTACGCGTGGAGTAAAATCTCCTAATGTACATACCACTATAAAAATTCGCTAGTTAAGAGCAAATAATAAAAAAATTGCTAGATACAGCATACAAAGACGCCGCGCGAGTCCTCTTGTTAGGTACCATTTTTGTGATGTTTTCTATTGTTTTCCTGGGGCGATTTAGCTACAGAACAACAGGATTACGCCCCTGAGCGTTGCGATTACTCACGGCGCAGGAACAGCTGCCCCCGCGGGGCCCGGCGTCCCAGGGCGAAGTTACCACACCAGGACCTCAGGATACGTCAAGAATGGTGTCATTAATGAACTCGAGAACCTGTGCCGTCCAAAATGACGACGAATAATGCTTGATGATGCACTTCTTCATTGCCCATACCTTAGTTAGTCATGTGCTTGTGGAGAATGCACAACTGCAGTCGTACTTACTCCTCTGGGACCAGTTAGGCTGTATCCGTAGCACGAATCAGTGCGTGTGGGTTTCCCAGAGGAGGGTGCGGTCAAGTCAATTTTTTGAAAATCAGAAGTGCAAAGCTCCCTTCCTGGGCTATTTTAATGAGGAAAGTACAGACCGTAACCCAATAACGCAAGATCAAGGTATTCAAATGGGGAAACCTGGGTGATGTAGCTGACAGTTAGGTCTCTTTTTTTTTTTCTTTTGTCTAAAGTTTAAACTTGAGCTTGAAATCTCTGGCAAATAGTATGTTGTTACAAAGTAAATAAGTTAACATACGTTATTAGATACACATAGGGACATGGTACACGTGCACAAGGCCCAGCTTCTTACTAGAGTTGCATTGACTACCACAGATGAGGTAATATAATCATTGCAAACTACACTACGTTGCGGTCCATTGTTTCACTTCTGTTTGGCAATAGTATGCGCTGCCATCGGCTGTTTATGTTAGACAGTTTGTAGCCATGACCAGTACGGATGTTATCGGCGTTGTCTGATTTTTCTATCATGATCTGGAGACTGAGAAGGCTTCAATCTTATCCTGACTTTGAGAAACAAGCAGTGCATATATACTCTTGAGTAAATATCATACTTGCACTAGTTGACTTCGGCACGTTCATCAGTCGGCGAAACATGTCATTTTTATAGTCCACACGTAGGCATCCTCTAGACTTCTGTTTGAAGTTCAGCTGATGCGAGTTACAGCAACGGGGATAGCAGTAGCTCTGAAATAGCTGACGTTTCCCCCCTCACGGGGCATAGGATGGACCATTTGCCATAGAGTTAGGTTAGTTAGATGTGTCCATTCTATGTTATGAGGAGCAGCGATCCCAAGGGGATTTTGTAGGTTACCTTAGCCATTACCTAGGCCTTCGAGACGTCTATCTTTCGTGCCCACTTTGCTTCTTTCCGTTTTCATGCGCACACTAAAAATTATTTGTTCCGTTCTTCCTCTTCTTTCCTGACTTGCGTTGCAACTCCCCTGCGCGTTGATCCACCTTCGTGCATGGGTTCGACGTATCTGTCGACATACCAGTTGTCCCTTCGTTTTTCTCTCTTGAATCACCATAGTTGTGGCTAGGGAGGCTTAAACAACTATTATAATAGGTAATAGCTGGCACTTGACCTCTCCTGAGCAGTAACCATACTTCCTGAGTAGCATGTTGCATACTGTGTGGAGCTTTCGTGTTCTTTCTATATAGCCTGTCATCACGAAAATCACTGGTGATTTTGTAACGCATGTAAGTTGTCCACATAAGTGAGGTCAACGCCATTGAAACAAGTGACTTGATTGGCGGGCAGATTACTTCTAGGTATTATGTACATACTGACAGATTTAACGGGTTTATATGCAATAGTACCAATGTTTTTCCACCTCCCTCAAATCTCGGGTGGGGACAGCAGCTCATCCTGACTCTGTCTCCCTCTCCCTCCCCCCCTCCCTGAGGACACTTTACTGTAAGATATGAGTGCTCTGTGTTTCAGTTCAGCTGAGCACCACACTCTTTCCTTTTCTAATATAATGGCATGCAAAAAATAGCTTTTTAATAGCAAGCACTCAAATAGCACTGAATGTAAATTTCCTCCGTTTATCCTGTATACAGAATGATACAACATTAGTGAATTAAAATATTTAAGTTGAAGCGAAAAGCCATGTTGTCAAAGGACGAAAATAAGTTGACAAAGCAATGGCTGCATCTACGACACCCTTTCAAAGTCTGTTTTCCCCCGTTGCTTCGCTCTTCATCGACTCAATTCGCGTATTGCGAACTGAAAGCAAATAAAGTTTCGACCTAGAGAGAATGTCAACGCAGGCTCCTTGGGAATGTTAAGAGAAGCCTTAAATATTTCTGTTACCTGGGTATCAAAGTTGACAGAGTATAAAATGCACTTATTTATGGTGATAAGATTTTCTTATTCGGCTATCTTTTACAACCTGGTTTAACTTTCGCCCATCAGTTTCTATTACAACGCAACAGAATCGCCAAAATATCCAACCTGGACTATTTTTGTCTATTTGTTAAAAGCGGGAGGCGAAAAATGCAAACAAATACTCGCTATCAAGAGAACGTTACATGCAGCTCTATTCCAATGGGTAAATTCTTTTTCCGTTTATTTTTATTTTTTTACAGAGATTGCCATAATGTTTTTGCTTCTTCTGTTATCCCATGATCGGTACAACACAAATATATTGATTTATTATCCAAGTCAGACTTGAGTGATTTTATACCGTACAACTGTTCCAATTGCCTATTTAGTTCTATGCTCAAGTGCCATTGACCCAAAACCAGCGCATTCAGGTGAGGTGATGCTCTCGAGTCTCAGGATCAAAAGGACACCAAGACCAAGAAGATGCCACGATCGACAGCCAAGCCGCGCTCTCGAGCAGCTGGGATGATGCAGGCCGGCAGGAGCGACTCTGAGATTGCCAGGCGTTTTGGATGCTCGCAACGAGCAATTTCAAACTTGACAAAACGTTATGAAGGAAGTGACAATGTTGATAACCAACCCAGGTTTGGACGACTAAACACTACCAGTTTCTTCATAACGTCTTGATAAGTTGAAATTGCTGGTTGTGAGCATCCCAAATGCCTGGCACTTTAACCTGGCTCATGCCAGCCGCCATCATCCCAACTGCTCGAGAGCGCAGCACAGCTCACAATCATGGCATCTTCCTGGTCTTGGTGTCCCTTTTATCCTGAGACATAAGAGAATCTCCTCACTGCACTGGATATCTGTCAATAGTACTTGAGGTATGAAGTAAAAAGGCAGTTTGAATAGTTGTCCTGTTCAAAATTTCCTCCAGTGTGGCATGGATAATTAATCATTATATTTGTAATGTACAGTCCTAATGATTGGATAACAGAGAAAAGAAGCAGAATGTGATTATCTCTTTAAATAAAAATTACCTTAACGTTTCAAGAAATAGACCTATGAGTTTCTTTTGGTGGGGAGTTCTTAAACTTTAAATATACAAACCCTCGATGTTTTTTGCATATAATTGTCAGTAGAGTTGAAACTTAAACATATTTTATCCATACATTGTTTACCTTTCTAAGTTGTGCAATGGTGTTTCCACGTTGCCTTTCACTACGAGGTGACGGCTATAGCCACAACCAGCGAGAGGGCTCCGATTAGCTAGCTACATAGCCGTAGCGAAGAAGCTCAGCTGTTTAGTGTTATTGGCTCAAAATTAGTTGCTGCATTTCTGCAGCTCGTGCTTCTAATAGGACAGTCTGGTGGGGCTTTTCAATGCTCTGGTGACCCATCTCTGGGATCCATACCAGGAAATATGTCGATTTTTTTTTTACGTGTGAGCGTCCCGAAGACATGGGAAACCGCTGCCCGATATACCTACCCTTGTATATACGCGCACTGTCGACTGGCAAGTATGTTAGTCACGTTCGCCCAACCTATGTTATGAGGAGTAATATCTCTAGGGCAACCAACTCGATAAGCTACTTTTGCCTGACTACACCTATGGGATATCAATCCTACCGTGTGTGCTAGCTTTCTTCATTTTTCCAGTTGTTACTGACACTCATTTTTTTTAACTTCTTTCTGTAGTTAATGTAGTTAACACAGTACGTATCTCTTTTTTTAAGCTCGCTCTAGCAAAGCGGAAGTTGGGATGTGTTAGGGTCACTGTTAGTCTCTAGCGTACGTGTGTGTCCGAAGTTCCGCGCAAATGAAATGATTAACTGCTCAGCCAGAGTCAGTGCACACCTGACCGTTGTGATGAAAGGTAGTGCTGTGCTGGCAGCGGACTGTGATTGTCTAACGTGATAGTCGCTTGAAACGTCGTTGCAGTGGCAATGGGCTGCACTCTATCGAACGGAGTGACACCATTTCTTGACGTTTGCTACAGGAAACCAAATATTGGTTCGGCACTTGAGGGTTAAGTTAAAATATTAGAGATTCTGAAAGAAAAGTCAATGTGCATTTTTTACTTCTCAAGCAAGGGAATGGAATTAATTCTTTAGAAGTTAATACTTTTCCGACCAGGTGCTTCTCAGGGTCCAGTTTCCAATTGCGCTATCACGGGCAAAGGTAGTCACTGACGTACAACTTCTAATGCCGGAGCCACATAAGCATTCGCAAGCCCAACTAGTTGTCAGGCTGCACAGCTGACGTGTCATTTCGATACATATTCAAATTCGGTAGCATAGATACAATAGCTTTAATGATGTCCGAGTCTCTCATTCTTGCATCAGGTTGTTTGTGTGATTGCTAAGTGTGGCGCCGGCATTAGCGCACCTCACATCGACCGTTCGAGACCGTTGTGACGTCATCATTGTTTCTTGGTTTGGCTGGAGCTATCTACGCAGCTCTGGTATCATTTTCTAGTTGCCTATGTTGGAGTATTGCTCATCGGTCTGGGCTTCGGCTGCTGACAATCACTTGCGTCTGCTGGACCGACTTGTAAGCTCAGCAACCATGCTGTGCGCTGAGAGTGATCTGGTGAACCTGCCCCACAGGCAAGGGGTGGCCGGCTTCTGTATATTTTATAAATTGTACAACAATGAGACATTGGCTGTCAATGAGAGACATTGGTTGTCTTCTTCTGTCGCTGCCCTCAAGGTCTCTGGGAGAAATACACGAGCTGCGGCTTATGCGCACTCCTTTGCATTGGAGACTGCTAGGTGCCGAATTCGTCAGTTCAGTCGTTCAGTCGGTGCTTTCAGCACTGGTCCGTTACGGTCTGGAATTCATTGCCACGGTCAACATTCGGTCGTGTCGGCCTGCAGGCATTTAAGTCAGCTGTTAATGGTTTTCTGTTGGATATTCCTTAGTAGCGTTTTGGGCTTCCCTGTGTTGCATAATGCTACGTTTGGGTTGCACTATTTGTATCTGTTCGTGGTGGTCCAAGCGAAAAATATTACTGACAATAATAAGTAAGCAATCGACTGTGACGCCATCGCTGTCGAAAATTTTTTCGCAAAAATAATGAAAAATACCCGACAGTGTTCATTTGTCTCTGGAGCTATTATTTCAAAAGATATTTAATTCCGATGTTAAGGAGTCACATCGTCGTCGAGCTTAGCTTACAAGATCTGAAATTTTAACGCTGGTTTGCGCGGCTGAACTCGTGTATGTAGTAGAGCGGATCTTGGCTACCAGGCGACGGGCATATTTATTGTTCAGAGTTCCTTTATAGCTTTCGAACAATAGCTATCAGTTGTAACTGAACGTGACTACGAGTATTGTTGACGAGCGTGAATGATGCGGGGATGCTGATACTCATTCTCTGCTCTCATTTTGATTGCCGTGTGAACAATAGCAGTGTTCTAACGACATAAGTGACACTGATTACATATGCGCATTACTAATTACGATGATATAATATTTCTGTGATAAATTGATAGTTGTATACTAATAGCAAAGCTAGTATTACCAGTAAATTTAGTAATTACAAAGTGTAACATTCAGTAATGACAGTGTTTTATTTCTTGCGTAAGGTTCAACTGCTAGCTACTCGCTACACCTGCCCATAGCAGGGCAAAAGACATTACTCCTCAACGGACCCAACCAAACCGTCGCGTGAGGGCCCCTGACCGCGCTGCGGGCACACAATAAAACGCACAGGGTGAACACTTCCAAACTTTACCTCGCACAGGAGCGAGCGCTCTAAAAGTGTAAATAAAGGCCCACGTTCTTTTTGGAGGCAGGGAGTCGTCGAAGTTTTCTAGCGTTCTCTTGCTGAGAGGTTGTGATGGACTGTGTAGACCAGGGTGCAGCAGCAGCGTTACTATGTCCTGTGTAGACATTCTTGGGTCCTCCACCTGTATCGGGTCAGTTTTTCACATATACGGTATGCACATCGTTTTCTAGGCTACGGTCAACTTTTTTTAGGTAATGACTAATGAGTTATATCCTTAGATTTAGTTGTTTGGGGTAAAATGTTGCGTGAATTTAAACATTTTTTAAGCGACGAGCTTTGGTGAAGTTCTAACGTTTTTTCCAATAAACAAGTTTAACGAAGTGCATATTTGGGGAGAAAAGTTTTTTGCTAAGTTGTAACTTTTTGAGGAAGAAAAACTTTAAAATTTTGACGTTTTTTGTAAAAACTTTTGGTCAAGTTTTAATAATTTGGAGACCAGGAGTTTTGAATACACTTAAAGGCTATTCGGATGAAGAGTTCTTGTAGCTTAACTTTATGACGTATGGAAATGTTTGGTAAGCTGTTTCGATGCGAGCATTTGTAATGTGTTTTTCAGAAGTTGTACCATTTTCAAATTTAAATTTTTCGAGGTGTTATGTAACTTTTTCTAATTTTGATAGATATAAGCATAGGTTTTGTCGTTATATTATTTCTAACTTGTTTAGAATACGAGCATCCTATTTGCTTCCCAAGTGGACAATTCGAGATCGTCAGTGTCGTAGAGTAGTGGATCTTATGCGGGAAGGGGAGAGTGAGCGGATTCCAGGGGGGAGGAGGAGCCTCCGCAGGAAAGCAGTGTCAAGTATTTAATTAGTTCATATTTAATGGAATAAAGTGCCACATTTATTTAAAAACCGTGAAGGCGGGAGCTCGAAGGAGAAACATATCTTTGAAGGGGGCGTGTCAGTAAAAAGGCTCAGAACCACTGCCGTAGAGTATGTCGTTCGGTAATAAAAAAATGCATACATATAACTTATACCTACAAATATGTGGTATCTGTATCTTTATATACCGTAATTTAATGCATTGAATAACGCACCATAGCGATGGAAATTGTTGGTTTTTACTTTATACCTGAAAATTTCTAAATCTATGTACATTGCGAGAAATAAAGCTTATGAGTTAGAATTTCTACTACTAAAAGCTTATGCCGCCGACTGCGTAGACGATATCTGCTTTAACAGATGACAGCGACTCGTCACTGCATCGATTTAGTTATCATTGGCCGCGACGCCCCAGCACTAGCTGCAGTGGCGTAGGTAGCATACATCACTGCGTCTACATTTGCGTGGCTGAANATCTGTCGACATACCAGTTGTCCCTTCGTTTTTCTCTCTTGAATCACCATAGTTGTGGCTAGGGAGGCTTAAACAACTATTATAATAGGTAATAGCTGGCACTTGACCTCTCCTGAGCAGTAACCATACTTCCTGAGTAGCATGTTGCCTACTGTGTGGAGCTTTCGTGTTCTTTCTATATAGCCTATCATCACGAAAATCACTGGTGATTTTGTTACGCAGGTAAGTTGTCCACATAAGTGAGGTCGACGCCATTGAAACAAGTGACTTGATTGGCGGGCAGATTACTTCTAGGTATTATGTACATGCATACAGACTTAACGGGATTATATGCAATAGTGCCAGTATTAGTTTTTCCATCTCCCTCAAACCTCGGGTGGGGACAGCAGCTCATCCTGCCTCTGCCTCCCCCCCCCCCTCTGAGGCCTCTTTACTGATTAGAGAAGAGTGCTCTCTGTTTCAGTTCAGCTGAGCACCACGCTGTTTCCTTTTCTAATATAATGCCATGCGGAAAAATAACTTTTTAATAGCAAGCAAACTCAAATATCACGGAATGTAAATTTCCTCCGCTTATCCTGTATACACAATGATACAACTTTAGTAAATTAAAATATTTAAGTTGAAGCGAAAAGCCCTTTCGTCAAAGGACGAAAGTAAGTTGACAAAGCAATGGCTGCGTCTACGGCACCCTTTCAAAATCTCGCTTCCCCTGTGCTTCGCTCATCATCGACTCAATTCGCGTATTGCGAACTGAAAGCAACTAAAGTTTCGACGTAGAGAGAACGTCAACGCAGGCTCCTTGGAAATGTTAAGAGAAGCCTTAGATATTTCCGTTATTTCCGTTACTTGGATATCAACGTTGACAGAGCATAAAATGCACTTATTTATAGAGATAAGATTTTCCAATTTGGCCATCTTCTACAACCTAGTCTAACTTGCGCCCATCAGTTTTTATTACAACGCAACAGAATCGCCGAAATCTCCAACATGGACTATTTTTGTCTATTCATTAAAAGCGGGACGCAAAAGGTACAAATAAATATTCGCCACCAATGGGTAACTTCTTTTCCGTTTATTTTTATTTTTTACAGAGATTGCCATATTGTTTTTGCTTTTTCTGTTATCCAATGATCGGTACAACACAAATGTATTGACTTATTATCCAAGTCAGGCTTGAGTGATTTTATACGGTAAAACTGTTCCAATTGCCTATTTAGTTCTAAGCTCAAGTGCCATTAACCCAAAACCAGTGCAGTCAGGTGAGGTGATGCTCTCGAGTCTCAGGATCAAAAGGACACTAGGACCAAGAAGATGCCACGATCGACAGCCAAGCCGCGCTCTCTAGCAGCTGGGATGATGCAGGCCGGCAGGAGCGAGTCTGAGATTGCCAGGCGTTTTGGATGCTCGCAACCAGCAATTTCAAACTTGGCAAAACGTTATGAAGAAAGTGACAATGTTGATAACCGACCCAGGTTTGGACGACTAAACACTACCAGTTTCTTCATAACATCTTGATAAGATGAAATTGCTGGTTGTGAGCATCCCAAATGCCTGGCACTTTAGCCTGGCTCATGCCAGCCGCCTTCATCCCAACTGCTCGAGAGCGCAGCACAGCTGACAGTCATGCATCTTCTTGGTCTTGGTGTCCTTTTTATCCTGAGACGTAAGAATTATCGAAAACGTGGCTGGACGTCTGTCGGGGTTCATCATATCAGGTTATTAATGACTGAGTACAAACATCAGATTTTATTGGCCAAGCTTTCGGCACAGGTCAAGTTTGTGCCTTCTTCAGGGCGAAAACCAAGGAGGTTCTAATAGAGAGGAGTGCACCCTATCTATTTATCCTACGGGAGCGTTGCGAGTAAACTTTTCCCTTAAACTGGCTGAGTGGCTTATCCAATCGTATAGCGGCATTGCCTAACGTAGGAATGATTCCTGAGCTCAAATTTTTGGAGCCATTAACCATCGACAAAATTCCGAACGGATGGAAGTACCTATGTAAAGGAAACTTGTATCCTGTATACCAGCTTATGATGAAAGTAACAGGGTGAACAGTGAGATATAAATCTTCAGATACGATTATCTTGCCAAAAATATGGAAGAAATGCCTGTCTGTATCTTCCTTAACTATATGTGCTGACCACTGCCACTTCAGCCAGTTTAAAATCTCCAAATGCCAGCTTGAGTCACGGGACAAAGCCATGTGTTTACTCGCCCAGGTAAGGCTTGCGCGTACTCCTCCCATTGAAGCTCCTTGGCGAAAACCTACAAGTACTGCGGAGCAATTACTGCGAAACTGGTATCTACTATACACAACTGAAATTTTATCTATCCAATAAGATAGACACCTAGAAACTATTTCCTTTGGACAGAAGTTATGCGTAAAATATTGAAGCGATTATTTAGTTTTGTAAAAACTTGCTTATTCGATGGAATTCATTTTATGTTTTAGTCCGAAATTGTGTTAAATTAAATATCTATATATTAATACGCTTGTATCTACGTGTGTGTGTGGGTGTGTCACGCTCTTCACAAATAGATAGGCGTAAATTAGAGACTTGACTTCATTTCACCCGTATCATATCTACGCTTTC
>LQNS02276866.1:29026274-29046918 GCA_001587735.2 Parhyale hawaiensis
TGTGGTGTACTGATGTTGTCTCACCAGCTGTGGTGTACTGATGTTGTCTCACCAGCTGTGGTGTATTGATGCTGTCTCACCAGCTGTGGTGTACTGATGTTGTCTCACCAGCTGTGGTGTACTGATGTTGTCTCACCAGCTGTGGTGTACTGGTGTTGTCTCACCCATCTGTGGTGTACTGATGTTGTCTCACCAGCTGTGGTGTATTGATGCTGTCTCACCAGCTGTGGTGCTGATGTTGTCTCACCAGCTGTGGTGTATTGATGTTGCCACACCAGCAGTGGCGTACTGCTGTCGCCACACAAGTCCCACACAGCTGCCACTTCTCGCCCCATTTTTCACAAAGCCTCGGCGGCTGACAGCCCTGTTTTCCGGGTCGACTTTGGTGCGCATGATTAATTGCGGCGAATTTTAGCTCCGCCGAGATCTTCTCGGTTCATGAAACACTTTAATGGCTTCATTTGCCTTCAGCCGCCGTCCTTGTGGCTTAGCTAGTGCTAAATTTAGTTACAGTCGTTGCGTGGGTTTGCTTTATTATCTTCAACGAGCACAAATTGCCACGTAAACTGAGCCTATACCAATCGAAACTTGGAGTTTTGGGTAAACGAATCAGTGAAACTCTTTTCAGGAAGATCATTACACTCATCGTAGTTTTTTTTTTTTTTGCTATTTTTTGCAGTTTTCCATTTATTGTCGTAAAGTAATTGTTTTGCCCCTGCTGCTTTCTGTTCTTTGTGTGACTCTTTGATTGGCCAGTCGTTCTAGAGCAAGGCAGGCCCTTTAACTATTATAATAAATATTGCACGTGCCGCTTGGAAAGGATCGAAGCATATTCCTAAGTCACGTGCTTACTATACTGTAATCGTACAGTAGCAAGAATTACATCCGCCAAGGAGGTTACGTTCTTGTTGGCGTCTGTCACCAAGATAGCTCAAAAAGTTATTGATGGATTTTTCCTTAAATCTACAAGCATTTTTATTTATGAAATAAATTCTGTTTTGTATGTTAGGAGGACTAACTTTTCGTGAAGATCCATTCAACCGTTTGTGTGTCTTGTCTACCTATTATTTTTTTTTTTAATTTCTTGGCAACGTAACTCGAAAAACTTGAACGAATCTTCGTGAAATGGCAGGACAGGAGAGGAATGTAACAAAGAGTAAATTACAAAATTTTTGCGATTATCTGTTAGTCAGTTTTTGTTTCTTTGTCTGTTTATGTATGTTGGTAAGTAAACCCCGAAAAGTTAAAAAACGGAACTTCATGCAAGTTGCAGGAATAGTTAGAAATATTAAATGGTACAAGTGACCAAATTTTAGTGATGATCTGTTAATTCATTTGTATGTGGCTGTTTGTTTGTCTTGACGTTTGTCAGAGCTTAACTGAAAAATTTATGGACGGATGTTCAAGAAAATTACAGGAACTGCTAGGAATATTAAGAGGCACAAATGACCGAGTTTTGGTGATGATAAAGAATTCCTGTATCAGGACGAATCTAAATCTTTGTTAGCATTGCCTTGCTTGGCAGAGGGATGCGCTCTCAGAGTGCTTTTCTAATTAAATATAGGAATGCTGTTCGTGAAACGGTAATTCTCATACCTGGTCTACTATTCAGTATAACCAAAATCGTACCCAACAAAGCAAAGATTTGCTTAGTCGCATTTTGATTGAATACGTTTCTGAGCAGCTCAGCTCCATCTTCAGTTCTGCGACGCATTAACTTGTAACAACGGAAGGTTGCTTCAGTGGCAGTAATACCATCACCTATTCTTGGAGTCGCGATTAATGTGTTGAATTTTTCCTTAGAAGATCTCACAGCTTCTATTTCTCGATTATCTTTTGTGTACATATCTATATGAGTAACTTATTATATATTTGGACAAAATTAGCTAGGAGGATCGCTTGTAACGTGGGGATTTTCACCGCATGAGCTCTCAACAACATTACATTAGTCTTGTCGGGACTACTCTGGTGAGCGATGCTTGTTGGCTGATGCGTTTTCAGTGCCTGGTGCTGTGTCTTGATGTCGACAATCATTGGTTTCCGTCGTTGAGACGTCATCGAACCCAAGACATTAGTCCAAGCCGTCCTACTTGACGGAAAGGCCTTATGATTGGGTATAATCTTTTTCCTACTTGAATTATCAGGGCTTTCAGTGGCGAAGGGCGGGCGGAGGACCCGAAGATGAAAGGCTCTGGTCTTGACCATTTTTAGCCCATGTACTGATTTCTTCAACTGTGAAAACAGTACCTACCTTTCCAATTTCTCTCACAATGAAAGCATTTCCTTTCCAATTTCTTTAACCATGAAAACATTTCCCTTTCCAAAGGCTGTTGCTGTAAGCGTATTCCAATTGTCTGCCTATGGACGGCTTGGGAGCTAATACCGATGCTGCCAATTTACGGTCCCAATTCCTCATTCTTATACCTTGAAATCCAGTCCGGTCTAGAACCGGCAGATCGCCTTGTCCTCAGCAAATGAAAAGAAAAAGAAGTAGAACGCACCAGCTAGTAACACGGTTCGTGTAAGTCGGATGCACAAAATGAAGTTTAAATTGCGTGGTGTATCATCCAAATACTGGTTGAGTAAAGCGGATATTTGGATAGGTGCTCTGGCATATTGAGAAATAATAGTGGCTTTGACTACCATACACTCCAACCAGCGACAATAGCTTGGCAGTAAACAACAATTTCGGTGGATGAGCTCTGAGATTTTTTTTTTAATCTGACGCGTTATGGAAGCATCGTTGACAAAAGCTAGAAGAACCAAGATTAAAGTTAGCTAGACTTGCGAAGTGCTGTCGGCAGCCAGCCGTGAAAGTGCTTGAAGCGAGAATTTCTCACCCTTTGGTAGGTCATTTCGCAAGAAAACTCCAGGTCCTAAAATCGCTATTTTTCTCTGCTGAAAAAGCCTATAGTTGGTAGACTGTTCGAAAGATGCACCTGTCTCATCTTACATTTTGCCGATATGTTTGTGGAATTATATCCATACTTTCATGATTCAACTGATACAAGTATTTATAGATTCAAGTTTTAGTCCAATCATGGCTTCATGCCCTATTTGTATGCTTCTATCCTCGACTTTTCTTAATATTTGCTCAGCACACAGTGCTTACAAAGTGCGCCGTACAGTAGTTGCTGTATAAAGAAGCAGTGGTGCAAGGGGCGCACGATGGGACGTAATGTCTAGCCCTTCACTTTGGACAGGGGTTGAAAGAAATTTGCAGTGTAATGAGGTTTAGAAAGGAATCTTCCAGATTTTGTTACGACTAAAAAGCAAAATCAAAATTGCTTCTACAGCTAGTAATCATTCCCAGAAAGATTGAAAACAGCAAAATGAAAGTCCGTTATATTTTTGAGCCCAGACAGAATCATACATTTTTTTTCGAGCCCATACATAATGGTCCGCTACGCAGACTGGAAAGTAGTTCGTTGTCGTGAAAGTATCGTGGGCACCGTATGCTGTTAATATTATTTCCATCCGTCTTTCCTCACTGAAGGTAATATAGGGGACAAATGTAGGTACCCTTAAGGAGACGGTGTGGCTGCCTTCTATACCTCAAGCCTGAGGCGCTCCCAGCTCACGCGAAATATTTAGAAATGCCAAAATTATTTTTTTTTCTGCTCCGCCGTTGGCTGAGGGCAAGAGGGCCCAAAGAAGCGTTTATATCTTGAATAAAAAGCTTTATCAGAGCTCGGTGGAGTGGGTGCTGCAGCGTTTCTTTGTTCTTCGATATCGTAGACGCTGAGGTTCTGCTGCAACTTGTTCTTATGGTATTGTTCTAAAGAATGAGGTTGTGCGGCTGGTTCTTGTTCTGCTGGTACGGTTCTAGAGAGTGAGGTTATGCTGCTTCTTGTTCAGATGGTATTACTGTAAAGTGAGGTTGTGCTGTTTTCCCTTCAGGAGTTGTAGGATAGGTCATTGTCCGTAGGGTTAGGCTCGCCCATCCTATGTTATTGGGAGTAGCGCCCCCCGGGGACACTTTGAAGGTTAACTTAGCTATGTTTTCAGAACGCCTTTTCTTCTTGCCTACTGTGCTTCCTTCCGCTATCGTGCTCTTACTGATGTTACTTTCCTCTGTTCTTCCTCTTCTTCCTATACTTGCCGTTCCCACGCGCGTTGATCCTGTGTGGGAACACCCTCTTGCATGGGTTTCACCTACGTTTCTATTGACATCCTGTAGCGCCTTTGTTGTGCTACCGAAGCTTACATTACTCAACATAATAACAACGGTGTTACTTCTCCCGCTGGTACGTTCTATTGAGAGGGACGTTAGTGGTAACAACTAACCAGCTGAGGGTTACAAAGTCCCAAGTTGCGCTTTCTTTACAGCGTGTCGATGCCCCACAAGTGGGTGATCCCAGTTTCGTTTGCGTTTAAGCTATCATAATCGTATGCCCCGTCCAGACTGTTGCATATTCGCAGTTCACTGCAAATTTTGCTCGTCATACCACAACTTTTTCGCGCTTTCTCAAACTTGCTGGATGTTTTCGCTTATTTAAGCAGCGAAACAAGCTTGGTAGACAACAAGCTTGGCATACTACAATTTATAACAGCAATAAACACAGCACACCTGAGCTTCCAATATCGATTACACAGAGATCCACTGGGTTTCAATCTGGTGATGGAGGCCACATTTCCTGCCTCCAAAACCTAGGAAAGTTACCAGACCACTATTCCTTTTATTTTTGGTGTACGATGGTGCACCATCTGATTGGAAGTGAAAAGCTGATATTTGAAGTGAATTTTTTCTTATCTAGTGCTGCAACCAAAATAGCAGTTTCCGCTGATCTTCACGCCCTCTTTCACGAAAATCAGAGGGAATTTCCAAGCCTGTTGAGACTGCAGCCGACACCATGACAGAGGACGTTTTTTGACGACGATAAACAGTTCTCACAGAATCTGGAACGTCCTTCGCACTCTTTACTAACACTCTGTAATACTGACAGTTGAATTTGGCTTGAATTGTGAATATTTTTTAGTCTCCCCTGCTCGCGTGCCACTTTTCAGCTCATTCAGAATAATTATTGCTCTGTGAAGTCTTTACTGCTTGTGAAGAGAAGTGAACTCTTGACTTGAAGTAGCAACTCTTGACTTGAAGTAGCAACTCTTGACTTGTAGTAACTTTTGGTGGCGGCCGGTGTAATGTAAAGTATGATGAATACACAATACGAAGTCCGGAGGTTGTTGTAGTTTCGCAGGGGGAGGCTCCGGAGGGGGTCGAGTAAGTGGCGGAAGGTATGAAAAGGAAAGGAAGGGAGCACCGGAAGTGAAGTACAGATAAAGGATTGTCCCATAGAGAGGTAGAAAGGAGCGGAATGGGATGTGCAGGACATTCGAATAGGTGGCTCACAGTGTGAAGGCCACTGTGGTATTCGGGGCCGGAGTTTTAGTTTGCTTGTCTGACCCTGTGGCGGTAAGATATCAAGGCAGAGCAAAAGCCTCAACGTAGCTGCGATACGGGAGAGCGGGCCGACCGTTGAAGAGCGGTCTCCTCAGGCGAGATCTCCTGTGGAACGGTGCCCAAAACCCAGCTTACAGAGACACAGTCTTGTGAAGCTCGCACAGCAGACCGATGGAGGAAGGAGATAGCTGCACGCTACTCTTTAGATGGCATGATGTTATCTGTTAGCAAGTGGTTGACGTCAGAGTGGAATCTGGTTGCCAGGTTTTGGCGGATGCGTCGATGACCGGCCTGTGCAGTGACGACAGAGTGGGCTGGGTGCTCGGGACGGAGGGCGGAGATGAGGTAATGGTGGTACTGATGGTCGAGAGATTGGTCGACCGTAAAGAACATGAACTCTGAATTGAGATGATTGATGGATGCCATGCGAAGGCAACCGGTCGCAGAACGGAGAGCTTGGTTTTGAACTGTCTGCAGCTTCTGAGAGGCGGAATGGCGCCCTCCAGGATACCAGACAGGGGCCGCGTAGGTGAAGAGGGGTCGGATAAATGCCTTATATGTGAGAAGCAGGGTCTCGTTGCACTGGCCCCAGCGAGTGCCAGCTAGAGCTTTGAGCAACCTAAGGCGGTTGGATGCTCGGGCAGCGATAGAAGTGATGTAGGGTGTAAGAGTAAAGTGGGTGTCGAAAGTGACGCCGAGGATCTTAGGGCGGCGCTCCAGAGGTAGGACAGTGTTGTTAACAGTGATTCGAGGGTCAAGTCCAGACTGATGGGTGTCGGTCGTCCATAGTGTTGCGTTGGATTTAGAGGTTGAGATGGTGAGGCCCTTGGCAACTGCCAGTTACTGATCAACTCAGAGTGATCTGATAGAGCGGCTGCAGTGGTAAGAGGGTGTCGATGGCACGCCACAACAGTGAAGTCGTCGGCATTTGATGTCACAAAGGGACGACAGAACTGGTCCCGAGGTATGAGGAAATCAGAGACGTAGAGGCTGGAAAGGGAAGGCGAGACAACAGAACCCTGAGGAATCCCCGCATTGGCAGCACGGAATTGAGAACGAAAGCCGTTATAGAGGCAGCAGGCTGAGCGACCCCTGAGGTAAGCCGCAAGCAATGGAACGCGGTGTTAGAACCGAGGAGAGGAGGCCTTAAGTGGGAACAGTGGTGAAGGCTTTGCTGAAATCAATCAACAAAGTCGCCGTGCGGTCAAGGGGTTTAGTATTGTTCATGCCATGGGTTGCCGAAAACAGTAGCAGAGCAGATGTTGTGCAAAGCACGGGTCGGAAGCCATGTTGGTGAAGAGCGCGTTGGAATGCCTCATTGATGAAAGCCAATAGAAGGCGTTCCAGGACTTTGGCAGCAGAGCACAGGAGCGGTATTGGGCGGTAGGAGGTCCCTTTTTCCGCAGGTTTGGATGGTTTTAGAATGGTAATTATGTTTACTAATTTTCAAAAAGCGGAGATGTCGGCGTGAGCAAGGGAGAGATAGAGGAGACCTCAAGGTGTCAACATGCTTAAAATTTAAGATAACTGGTCAGGGTCTATAGCTATAGAGGTCCCAGATGCATCAATGGCCTCTTGAACCTGAAAGGGAGTGGAAGGGTTGAAACTATGATCAATGAAGTGACGCGGCGTTTATAAACGCAAGTGTGAAGCGGGCCTAAGTATAAACTAACATTTCCTACCACGAAAAACTGAAGCTTACGTGATTTAATTTGCCACTGATATGTCCTGAAAGAAGCATATCGGGGATACCGATT
This sequence comes from Parhyale hawaiensis, assembly GCA_001587735.2. NCBI lineage: Eukaryota > Metazoa > Arthropoda > Malacostraca > Amphipoda > Hyalidae > Parhyale > Parhyale hawaiensis. The sequence goes on from LQNS02276866.1 coordinate 29,033,433, forward strand.
ACAACTGCTGTTATTCAGTTAAAGAACAATTTTTTGGGAAACACATGAGTGAAAATTGGAAATCCAGTTCAGGAATCTCCGTAGAATCTGCTACGGAGGAGCTATCATTAGAAAAAAAAAATAAGAATCATTGCGTTAGGCCGCTCGCCACGCCGTACGGACAGCACAACCTCCACGACAAGAGTCGGAGAGGCACTGAATCCTGAGCAGGTATTGCTCTCAGGGCGCTAACACACGAGTGGAACTCGGCGCTGTCGCCTATATAGCATCACTTCACTTCCTCTTTGCTGCTGCGGCTGTGGGAGCTTAACGGAATGTGGAACGATGGGCTGACACGCCAGTTGGGATGTAGGGAGCAGCGACCCCTGCGAGATTTTGTAGGTCACTTTAGGCATTAGCTAGGCCTTCGGGGCATCTGTCTTTCGTGCCCACTTTGCTTCCTGCCGATTTCATACTTATAATGATGATACTTAGTTCTGTTCTTCCTCTTGTTTCCTGACTCGCTATTCCCCTGCGCCTTGATCCACCTTCGTACACGAGGTTCCACATTTTTGTCGACATACTACATGCTCCTTCCTTTTCCTGTCTTGAATCACCATAGTTGTATCTGTGGAGGCTTAAGCATCTAATATAATAATATCCATTAGCGATAACCATGACGTCACAATTGCTTGCAGCAAATCCCATGGTAAAGTCCATGATACAAACAAGTGCTATTTAGATATCTGCCGCCGCATCGAGAGACAAAGATGACGTCATCACAACGGTAGATTTGAGGTGCGCTTAGAAGCTGTACGTCTATGCCTTCCTTGATCTGTGGTGCCACTCGCTGTGGAATTTCGTGTTCCAAAGAAGTGCTGCTCTGGACGAATAATCCTTTGATCATGACATCAAATGGAGAGATCAATAGATAACGATGAAATATGTGGGTAAATACGTATTCACTCATGCTTGATTTCTGAGCTGCCACGCTTTGGAAAAGGAAAAATAAATCCGAAGTGAGTGGCAGAAGCAGCATCTCAATAGCCGCTCTAGCTGTCTCTTGGGAACGGCTGGAGCAAGCAAATTCCCTGGCGATAGTTCTTGCCCATCTCGACGGTAGCTAACAATTTAGTATATTATTGTATTGTTTTTCATCACAAAACAAATAATATAATTCTTCTGTTCTGAAGAGGTACTGACAGCACTCACTTGTGTCGATATTTCAAACTGAAGATCTGGCAGACTTACGTGTGTCCTACAGGTAGCGGCATCAGGCCATAGGCAGTCCAATTTTTCGCCTTCGGTATTGGCTACAGGCTACGCTACACCGATACTGGTGTTGATTTCCTGTTTTGGTTACTGGACTTTCTGCCGGGTTATGATAAGTAACAGTTGCAATGAAATAAAGTTATTTAATTAGCAGCAGCCACGCAAACAAACGATAGTCCGGCGACGTGTTGCCTCTAAAAAACTGGCAGGCAACAGTTGCGTTGCTGCTAATAACTAAGCGAACTTTGTGCCCTGAAGCCGCTGAAATAAGTCGAGATTTACGAGTCCCGTGCCCCGCAGCCACAAGTGGTCGATGCAGTTCCGTTAATAGCTACAATTGGTCGGAATTTTCCTCAAAGTTAGAGTGAGTTGCTGGGAAAAATTGGCCTCAACGCATCAGCTCAATACGTCTCTCGCGCTTTTCTTTTAACTGGTCAGCTTATTTATGTGATTGCTTCTATGACGAGCCGCTTACGGTATTTTATCACTAACAGCGCATGGTGTGGCACGATAGTGATTAGCGAACCGGGCTGTGTTTCGGTACTTGTAACTGTAGGAATCGGGTTGTCACCGCATGGAGGGTTTGTTACTTTTTTTACCTTCACTCCTTGCTTGTGGTAAAAGGGGAGAGATGTTTTCCTGTTTAAACCCTTAAAAAAATACTATTTTATTTGCATATTTCTCTGTCTTATTTATTCAATTTTAAAAAGTAAGATTTATTTGTAGATTTTCAAAGGTCTTCGGTTTTTTATACACTGAATTTAACGCAAGCTCTCGTTGACGATTTCTGGTTCAAAAGCAGACATTGGGGAGACAGAAGTGGGCTCGTTAATAATTCACAACTCGAACGCTGTGCCGAACTCCGGTAGCAAGGCAATCAATTTGATACTCTCACCTCAAAGGGATGCCATCACGGCAAGTTTTTATTTTTGTATTTCAGAGACACTAGCTGCTGGATGATGTTGATCATAGTTATGTCATCCAGTTTTTTTCCGAATTTGGTCAAAAAAGTGTTATTATAATTCTCCCGAAATCCTCAGCTCTGGTCATCAAACTGGTGATTTTAACATCTGTTTACTCCTTGATTCGTCATGATCTGGGACGCTCCGTAGTGGATGGATTGCAACTCCGATAACGCGTCGATACAGCCGTCGGTCGCTCCTTATGGTCTCACTTCAACATCGCTCTCCATGCACTTTTTGTAATGAGTGTTGAATCTGCTTGTAAAGAAATGTAAACGAAAAGCTGGCGTGAACGCAGTAGTGAATGCCCATAGCTGGTATAGGTATTTTCATGCATCCCTCCAGCGTATATATCGGCTTAGTGAATTATTAAAAAAAAGTGGCACTGCCCCTTTAATTTATGTGGATGTACTTGAAATGACTTTGACTCATTTGATCAGTCAAGATCGAGTGTAATAGCACTCATTTGTTGTGTATGTAGCGGCACTCGAATTCCACAGTTTCCCCTGAGTGACATTCAGTAAGGAGCACAAGTTCATGTTAGCTCCGTTGTGCCCCAAGAGGACTCGATTGGTCGTTTTATGGCGATGACACACCCTAGTCAAAAGAACGAGTATCGTCATCTTTTCGTCCGAACCTTATGTTGAACTCTCGTAAACACAGGTTTGAGGTAGCCAAGAAATGGTATAAAAATGTCTACCGTCAGTTCAGTTTACTCCGCATGTGCCATTAGTTAACTTTTATACACATCTTATATCTAGACTGATTTATAACTCAAAAATTGTTTGCATGTGTATTTAAATTCAACACAAGCGAACGAGACGATGACGATACTCGTTCTTTTGACTAGCGTGTGTCATCGCCATTAGTTTGGGTTTTCGAGATATCTTTTTTCTGTGCTCTTTTCACTTTTATTGCTCCTAGCCACAGTTTTTGTGTTCTTTTTCCTCCGACTTACTGCTCCCATGCGTGGTGATCCCAGGTTTGAACACCCCCCTCCTCGTGCATGGTTTCCACGTTCCTCTCTGCTTACCTTATGTCCCTTGCTGTTACCTACATTGTATGTACATGCAGTGTGAGGGGGATAAGTGTTTGCACACTTGAAGCTTGAAAATATCTATTTTTTTTCTCGTAGTTGCTATAATACTCTAACAAACCGAGAATATATTCATTATATGGGATGCTGCTAATATATGGATATGAAACTAAACGATATTCAATGTTTAAGAAAATATCACCATAAGTTAATTTTCAAGGGTAAAAAATAATCGTACAGCAGACAAAAAACCTTATTATCTGCACTCAATACTTGGTAGTAAAGCCTTTATTAACTCCGACAGCAACCTATCTCTTCCTTTAGTCTTTAATTATTGATTCACATACTCTAGTAGGTATTTTGCTTCATTCTTCCAGACAAATTGTCTTCACATTTGTGATGTTTGTTGGACCCCTTTCCCCGATTTTAATTTTTAAATGTCGCCATAAGTTTTCAGTTGGATTCAAATCGGGGGACTGACTCGGCCATTTTACTGTCTGATGTCGAAGTAGTTTTCAGCAAGCCACTTCTTGGTAGTCCTAGCAGTATGCTTGGGATCATTGTCTTGCTAGAAAAGCGAATCAGGAGGAAACCCAAGGCTCTCTACAGAAGGTACTAAATTTCCTCTAAGACATGTTGATATTTTCTTCATTCATTTTACTGTCTTTAATTGACAGTTTACCAACACCCCTGGCAGAACAGCAACCCCAAACCAAGATACTACTGTATATACCACCACCAACATGGACAGTTGGTATTGTGTTCTTTGGCACGTATCCTTCACTGTGTTCTTCCATTACATGATTCCAAAAATTGCAACCACAAAATTAAATCTTAGTTTCATCTGACAATAAAACTCTTTGCCGATGAAGATTTGTCTTATCTTTTTTTTTTTTTAGGAATTTTATCCACGCATCTCTGTGTTGTTTCAAAATGAGTGGTGTCTTCCTTGGTCTGCGCTCTACTTATTGTTCGTTTAGTTGCGTGAACTCCTGATAAACTCATGCCATGCTAAAGATCTGTTCGGGTGGCCATTAGCTTTTTTTTAATCTATTGTTCTTTCTCCGTAATCTCGGAGAGACCTTCCTAGGAGCATTTCGTCTGCATTGGTTCTCAAGAGTATCACGTCTTTTAAATCTTGTTATAAATGAACTGATTGCAGTAAAAGGATTGTTCAGGTTACTGAAGATGTTTCTGTAACTTTTTCCATCTTTGCACAGCTCAACAACCCGTTTTGTTTGTGCGTTAGTTAATTCCTTACATGAATTCCATAGTCATACTTAGGATCGCTCTTTGTGAGTAATGATTGCAGAGTGTACCGGTTTTCATCTGAAGGTTGACTAGAGTTAGTGAGGACATCCTAGAGCAATCTAGAATATTCCACTGTAAAGCTTAGCCAAAATCTACCACTTTATGTTGCAAAATTGAAGCTACATAAATACTTTTTTCACCTCCAAAACATTAACATGCATATATTTTTTATGCATCAATAAATATCTTGTCCTTATCTACAGATTCCAATTCTTCGTCCCGAAATACATGTATAACATTGTTATTTGTAATAATAAGTGTAATGTCAACTAATCATGAAAAATAAAATCTAACGTTTCGGGATTATTTCCCATCTTCGAGGAATTAAATTTAACCTAACGGCTATGAATAAATTTTTTTAAATTCAATTACAGGGGGAGCATACAGTAGATGATATCGGGGAAGTCTAAAACGCGAATGAACCGAGCTACTTGGATGGGTTGGATGTCAGCGGGTGTGGGACTAATTGTGAACTGTGTGAAGCCGTACAGCCGACATCATGATGTTAAGGCTGGGTCTTGCTCTATGAATGTAGGGGGACTCTAATGTTATGAGCTCGATTGGATAGGAAAAGTCTATGACCGAGAAGTCATTCTTACTGAGGGGATGGTTGCTTTGCTCAGCATGCAGACGGGGAGCTGAATATGAGTGTTTTTCGAGGGGTAAACCGGTTCGACTAGATACACCTAAGTATTGGTCAATACGGGCTTTGAAATGTCCAGTGCTACCGATGTACGATTCATTGCAACCTCTGCATTGGAAACGTAGATAACACTTGACAAAAGAGGTGTGGGAGGTTTGCCTCTAAATGGAAAGTAAGACCCTATGGTGAATGTATTTCAGTATGAAAATTTGAAGTTTATGTGTGGGTAAGCTTCAGGAGGAATGTTTTCAAAGTGTTTGCCGTACTTACAAAGGCCTTATTATCCCCCGCAAGTAAAGTGAGAGATGATAATGTTTTCGTTGAAGATTTAAGTATATATATATTTGTAAATATATATATTTTTCTGTCCACCCAAAAAGTTGGCTTCGTTGAATTTGCTTCCACCGCGAGTGATGGTCTTGATAACTAATCAAGACTTAACACTGATCACTGGAATTTACAGAAAACCCACATTCTGAGGCTTCGGGACAAGTTTCTGCTGTCGTTATCACGATCAATTTAAAATCAATGCAATAAAAACTCTGCTATTTCGGGCATACCATTTGTCTTCCTCCTACCTTGTAAACTCATATGAAGTTGACTTTCGCAGAAACATATTTCAAAAATTACAGTTATCCGCACCATTATCTGGACCACTACTGCAAATTGTTCCTAGACAAACTGTTTGATCCCGGCATTATTAAAGCTTTTGTACGTAGATTAGGCTTCTTTTACTCGCTCCCATACTACAAAAATGCCTCTGTTAGCACTGTGAACACTTGAAATCATTCCTTTCTGAAATTTACCCACATATAAACTTCAAATTTTCATACAAAAATACATTTGCCGCAGCGTCCTACTTTAAATTGGATGACAAACCTCCCACACTTCTTTTATCAAGTGTTATCTACCGCATCCAATGCAAGGGTTGCAATACCTCGTACATCGGTAGTACTGGACTACATTTCAAAGCCCGTATTGACCAACTTTTAGGTCAATCTAGTCGAACCGGTTTACTACTCGCGAAAGCCTCATACATTAGTCCCTCTGCATCCATAGAGTAAGACACAATCTTAACATTATGACCTCGGCTGTACCGCTTCACACAATTCACAATTAGTCCTGCATCTGCTGACTATACAGGCGCCGACATCCGGCCCTTCCAAGTAGCTTGTTCAATCGCGCTTTAGACTTGCCCCGACAGGATTTACTGTAGGTTTCTCCTGTAATTGAAATAAAGAAAATCGTTATTCATAGCTGTTAGGTTTCGTTTAATACTCCGATGGTGGGAAATGTTCCCGAAACGCTAGATTTTTTTCATGAGTAGACGATATTAAATTTATTATTCGACTTTGTCTTACTTTTATATTGTTGTTCGTGTTATTGATTTCCTACAAATGTGATTAACAAGCAATTTCGTGGTGTCCGAACACGTATTTCCTCTTTTGTCTCCACTTACCTAATATATTTGGTCTTAAAGAGATTCGTTTTTTTCATTTCAGTGCGTTGACACGATAAGCGAATGGTCGCAGGACTTCACCGACTCTGCCTACACCAGCCACGAGCACAGAGAGAACATCCTCCTGCTGGCCGACAGAATACGACTGGAACTGAACCAGCTGCTCAGAGTTGGTGTTGCCTTGGTGAGTGTGTAGCGTGGTACTGGTACTTCCTAAAGTCAGGTGCTTACGCTAGTCACGTGACAGCCTTTTGCTCGGCTCCGCGTCCAAATACGTTGCTGTGTTCGATTAAATAGCGCAATAGCGCAAAGCTCTCCGGGTTATTTTTCACTCTAAAATTGACGAGATGTCCAAAACTTCACTGGTGTTTCTTGCTGAACAAACAGAACTGAAGTATAACAGTTTGCTGAATAATTTCGATACACTTTTATCTTCAAGAGGACAGCGGTTGCCGAGGATATCGCACCCGTGATCCCTTGTCTCTAGTCATGAGCATATTTATTTGGCACGGTGCAATAAAACGCACATAAACTCCTTATCAAAAGTTCAAGACCGCTTGAAAATGTAAAAAAGTACACTGTTTTAGTGATAAACTCCTTCGACTAGAGATCAGTAATTCCTAGAGGTAAAAGGTGAAAAAGACGAAATATGCCTGCTGTAAAAATTTATTAAGAAATTTACATTTTTGCCAAATAATGAGTTTTTCAATTGATCAAAATTCCAAGACCACAAACAGGAATCGTATAGTTAACCTATCGGCAAGGACCTTGAGGTGAGCAAAGTTTGAATTAGTAATGAGTACTGCCTCCATTCTTGTTGATAACCTCAAAAATTCTCTTTGTAGTGTACTAGAAATGAGGGTTTCCATGAGGGTTGGAAGAATGTTGTTCCAGCTTCTAATGATGGCATCGTGAAGTTCGTTTACTGTCACAAGTTGTTTACCATTTCCGTAAACATCTCTCGCCATTCATCCCCAAAGATTTTCTATTGGGTTTAAGTCTGGCAGGTGGTGTGGACTGCTGCATTATCCTGCTGGAAAACCATTCATCACCACACAAACGAGGACCTTCTGCCGACAAAGATTATCTTTGTAACATGCCGCCGACGTAACCAGCAGCTGTTTGACGACGTTGCACCTCCTGAAGCTCCATTGCTCTCCTGTAGAAAAAGGCACCCCAGACCATAATAGAGCCTCCGCCGCTGTGACGCTAGGAAAACATTTCAAGAGGCATCTCTTTGTCATGCCAGTATCGTTGGAAACCATCTGGGCCATCCAGATTGAACTTTTTTTCGTCAATAAACAAAACCTTTAGCCTACTTTTCATTGTCCCATGTTTGGTGCTCCCGGGCAAACTATAAACGGGTTATTTTATGACGCGGAAACTACCGTGGACCTTTCAGACGCTTTTTGTTCTCCGTGCCCTTTAGATGTTAAGTGTCGTCTGATGGTTAGGGTAACATGTCTAGTACCCGTCCACCATGCTAGTATAGCCGTCCACTTGGCACTAAAAAACTTCCTGTGTGAAAACTAGCAGTACTAGAAAGCCGTACATAGGCTTAAACTCTAGGCTAAGTAGTGCCGCACCATCCCTGAAAATGACTGGCAAAAAAAATTAAACAAAAAATGGTGGTGGCTTTCACATTTTTTCACTGGGTCGTGAAAAACATGTGAAAACCACTATTTTTTCGTGCATCATTTTCAAGGATGGTGCGGCACTACTTAGCCTATAGTTTAAGCCTATGTACGGCTTTTTAGCACTGCTAGTTTTTACACAGGAGGGTTTTTTTAGTGTCAAGTGGACGGCTACTGGAGGAGTCTTTTTGTGGCCACGCTCGTGATCAGAATCACCGTGATCATGATCATCGTGATCACTGAAAAACACGAGAACGGCCAACGATTTCGTAGACAAACCAGAGACTCCGTGTCAATTTTGATGAATATATGTTTTTGCGTTTTTATGGAAAATGGTAGGGAATAGATTTTTTATTAACCTTTATTTATTTTGAAGCCAATGCATGACTGAACTAGCAGTATTTAAAGCATTCTGAACATCCACAGACATAAAACTAAGGAAACTAAAATTCTCCAAGTCAATATTGCAAACAATCAACGTAACATTATTCAATTTATCCCTAAATATAAGAAAACATCATGATCTTGCATTTCAAATTTGAATTTTTACTTCTCTAACGGCTGGAATCACTCTTTGATCACGTATAATTAGCCTGCGGAGGAAATCACGCTGCGATCAATTCTCACCACTGACCACGGTTGATTGCGATCAGAATCACGTCAAAAAGCGATCACAAAAACGCGGGGATCATGCGCAATCAGGCAGAATCCTCCGCAAAGTGGTCACAAAAGACGCCTTAGCATGGTGGTCGGGCACTAGACATGTTACCCTATTTAACTGCAGTCAGAATCTGTGACTTCCTTGATTTGACAGGAAGACTGTCCTCTGTCTTGAGAAGCAATCCGTTTAATTCTCCTACTCAATGCAGGGTAAATTTTTGTCTGTCTTCCACTAGATTTTGCTGTACTATAACTCTCAGAGTGCTTTAAGAAGTTGCAAATCACAGTTTTCGTGCGGTGAATCTCAGCTGCGATTGCACAGTGCGACAAACCTTCCTTATGCAGTTCAAAAATTCGACCACATTCTAATTCAGAGAATTTGCGTGCTTTGGGCATAGTGACACCTTCACACTATCAGTGCAAGCCTGTAACTGGTCCAAAACGCTGGAAATTACCCTAGAACTAAATATTTATTGCTCTGGTCTTATAATTTTGATCAACTGAAAAACTCATTATTTGACAAAAATATACCTTTCTGAATAAATAGTTACAGTAGGTATTTTCCGTCTTTCTCACCTTTTACCTTTAGAAATTATCGAACCCTAGTCGAAGGAGTTTATTTATTTACTAGAGTGCACGCGCTGTCAAAAATGACAGCGAAGAATTTGAGACGACCCGTCCTCATTTAATATGCCTTTGTCACTAATATGCTTCCGAAATATAGGCAACCGCAGACGCAAACTGTAATAAGAGATGATTGCTCTCTCTTTCATTTCATGTAAGAAGCACAATCGTCTCTCACCATAGGTCACATGCGGAAAAAATCTAACATTAGCAAGCGGCAAAGCCTCAGTGAATTTAAATAAATTAATGGCGGGCCCTCTCCCCGCCACAATATATTAAGGCCTCACGAGCCCAAGGGTTCCAAGTGTTCTCCGCAGGGGATGTTTCAGGAGGCCGCAGACCATGCTAAGAAGGTTAGTTTTGTAAAGTTAGGTAGGTTCTCTATATTTCCCCTTCTGTTCGTGAGATGGGCTGTCGATCGAAATAGCCGGCCTAGTCCGCGGGACACTTTTACTTTCTCTTGTGTCTTTTTCTATGCTTTACGCTTTTTTCCCGCCAGTAGTAGTGCTCTCGGCCAACTTAGACTTACCGACAGGAATACCGTGATGAAACATTCTCGTATTGATGTGACATAATAAACTGAGTCTCACTGCTTGGATTACGTCGTAATACGTGAGTGCGGTGGTAAAACCAGGACTGTAATGATCTATATTATAATTCTGCTTGAGGCTCCATCCGTCCGTCCATCCATGTGTCTGTGCATTACGCTTTTCAGTATTAGCTAGGAAAAAAATTAACTTGCCAGAAGTTCTGCTTTTTCCTGGAAGGAAGATCAGTAATAGCTGTCTTCTTTTCACTCGCTCTTGAAAAAATTTTCAGTCAGTTTCGATACAAGCTCATGAAGTTTATTTTACACGTATCATAGATACGTATTTCCAAATCATAGAATATTCACTTTGCTGGTGTTGCATGACGATCCAACTATAAGAAAATTTGTAGGCTGGATACGGCGTAAAGCGAGCTGCTTTGGACAGCTTCATTCTAAAGAATTTTTAAAATGAAAGTAAGATGTTTGAAGAAATTAAGTAAACTGACCGAAAAGAGCGGTTAGGCAACAAGAATCTATTATTGAAAAAATGGGTTTAGTCAGGTGTATATTGTGGTGAAGCAGGCTATCGCATAGAATAGAGCAGAAACTTGATGGGCTATATATAGCAGCCATGGGTCACGCTATAGAACTGTTATCTTCCAGCGATGAGAAACACAGCATAGTAAAGGCTTATACTCATAAAAGAATGAGAGACGTACCTTCGGAGAGTGAGACTACTATATTGTTTTTATGTCGTCTTTATATCTATGTCATGATACATAAAGGAGAAAACGTTGCTGGTGAAGCATCTGCGAGACCCAACGGGGATATCTTAGTGTCTACTATAGATAGGCTGTGTCGGGTGACTTAGAATAGACGGGCTACAACTTGGCATACACGGGCTACGTTAAGTCCGCTGCATACGAGTCGGAACACGGCAGCGCTTCACGTTCTTGGAACAAATGTTTCTGTGCGCGTGATAATGGCCTAATCTATGAACACATATCAACTCCAAATAGAAACCATTGGGAATTAAAGCTCAATAGAAATTATGAGAAAGATTCGAAACTGAGCAACGGGCCCTCGCTGTTGCGGAAAGGCTGCCGCGGAGGCTCGGAGTTTAAGCCGTTTTCAACACAATAATATCAGCTAAGTCCAAGCTGCCTCCCTGGCAGCGTAACCGGTAGGGTAGGGAGAAACGTTCTCATGTTCAGCAGACTTGAGGCTAGGCACACTTCGTCAGGATTAAGTGACGGGTGTTATTTATAGCTTAGGTTAGTAGAGCTGCATTAGGTCGAACTTATATGAGTTATAATGGCCTAGCTTATGTTTGCTACGTTTTATAAAGTGAAAACATTAACAAACCGTGGGATTTCCACGGGTCCCGCTTGTAATAATAGTTTAGATCAATTACCAGCCGCGCATCCATGATACCGAACAAGCCTTCAGTACATCGAAGATTATGTGTTAAAGTGAAATCTGCTCTTCGTTTGTAGATTCAACATTTCTGTCGACATACTAAATGCCCCTTCTTTTTCCTCTCTTAAATAGTCATAGTTGTGTCTAGGGAGGCTTAAACATCTAATATAATAATGATGATAATAATAGAAGTTATATCTGCTCCGTCAGAGGAAGATAGCATGCTGAAAGAAATAATGTCTACTGCCCGTGAAAAATCATTGTGTTTGTCTGCCTTTCGTTGATTAGCTTCTGTATTTGTACGTGGTAAATTGAGAAAGATATAACAATAAGACTGCATGGCTACGCTAAGATAAACTGTAATATTTTTTTTTATTCCAAGATGTGTTTCAAGCAAGAAGCGCATTGAGATAAAGGAATAGGGATCCCACTTTCGCCATCTTTTGCAACCTGGGCATTGATCTCCATCAGAACGCAACCTAATTACAAAATGTGCAATCTGGCCTATTTTTCGCCCATTTGTTTGAGAGCGTGACCCGAAACATACAAATACATAAACATATAAACAAATAAACACACGACGGTGTTTATTATATTGTGTTGATCACTATAACGTTGTTGTTTTCTTTTTACATTGCAAGTGGTCTTAAAATTTTTATGAGAAATGTAGGCCCTATATGTCGTATAAATGAATATAGTTTTCCGTCGGTTAGTATCAGTTTCGGTGAGTATGGAGGGTAGTGCGACCAGCTAATACCGACCCACAGCATTCGCTGAGCTGCGCTGGCCCCTGCGTGCTAATTATTAGTATCAACTGAGTAATTTATAAGGCGCTTCATAAGTAACATAGTGGGATAACAAAACTTGTAGTTTGTCTGTGGATATTACTTTATATTGGCAGTAAGTGATATTTTCTTTGCAGTGGACTTAGAGTGCTGGAGTTTTTTGTGACGCGACCCATAAGGGAATCTCACTGTAACGCGTACAATTCACAGTGGTGTATCCTCTCAGATTCATGCTTGTGTAACTATCATGTCCTATCCGTCGGTTGACGTAACTGTGTGACACTATCATAGCAACACGTAGTAACCTATCGTAACCTTGTAACAGGAACAGAAGGAAGTGCTGTCACCCAGTGGGGACCTGGACGCCGCCATAGCTGCTGTACTCAAGGCCACGAGGGACCTTCGGACCGAGCTGCACAACACAGCGCTCGAGCAGGTCAGTCCTCCTCCCTTAACCCTTTTTTGTCTATATTAACCGCTAGCGGCATGTGTCGACTTATGTCGATATCCTGCTTTGTTCCTTAATGGCTTTGGATCACACTAGCTGTGGGTAGAGTAGGGACACCTATTCAGCCCCAGATAACTAAGCAACAAGTATTCAAGTTACAAAAAGAAAAGGCTCAAACAAGTTCAAACTCGAATTTTAGATTTTCAGAGACTTTTGGCAGTTAACCCGACCACAAAGCGAAGTTAGGCTCACTCATAACTATCCGTTAACAGGTTAAATGGCACATCTTCCCAGGAATAATATTGAAATGTGCTCGAACGGTTGTAATTGTCGGTAACATAGTAGTTAAAAATGAAACATGATGAAACATGATGCGCCTGGTCTGCGCGTTATCAGGCCGCCCCCATTGTCCGGCCACCGGACGCCACTTTGTTTGTATGAGCTGGCTTTGGGTTCGGGGCTCTGGAGCCCCTTAGTTGGAGGAAATGCCACTCTAAAGGCGGATGAGACCTTTTGGTCCAACGGCATCCCTGAGAGGAGATGAACAGGCTGGTGCCAGAGCTGGGTACTCAGTCTTCCGCAGTCTGCTCCTCTCTTCCTTCCCTCGGGTAGTACCACCTGATGCTGTTTTCCTTTCCTCTCTCTTCTTCCTCTTTTCGGCCAAAGCCCGTACTGGTGATGGCAGGGTCTGGGGCGCGTGGATAGCTGGCCGCTCTCGTTGCTAT